>JBDJHY010799141.1:0-15283 GCA_039654485.1 Withania somnifera | reverse complement strand
ACATAGCTTGACAAAGGATTCCCAAGCATCTCTCTTTCATATAGTCGCTTGCATTGCATGCAACTCCTGCGCCTGACTCTGTATGAATGGTCGGGATGGGTAAGTGCTACACGTGCTCGTATCAATAGTCATCGGGCATACATGCCAAAACTAGGGCTCAATATCGTATCTCATTAGAAACCCAAACATCGCCATATAGGAATTTCCAAAATATACCTTGATGGGATAAGAAAATAGCTCCACACTTCCCAATAGTTGTGGATACGTCCATAATAATTAATAAAATCATCCTCTGGTGGTATTATCAATAAAAATCAAGTGGTTTTATAATCTTTTTGCCAACAATACCCAATCGATTGTCCACATCCCAACATACATTACATAGCACCTGAATCAACATATTGGAGAGGTCTTAATAAAATTTAATCCATAGAAACTCGATTAAGTAGTTCTACGCTACCTTTTACCAGGTCATTTCTCATTTTTGTTTTTGTTAGGTATTAAGTTTTCTATTGTACATAAACTTTCTGGGCTTATATATTTAATTTATACCATCAGTTTGAGCATTATTTTGTACTATAGTACATATGAGATGTTCCCTACATGTTGGTATAAATATTTCCTTTTCTGAGCTATTAGATTTTGCGGATCCAATTTTAGTTTGGATTTCGACCATGCTATTTATATATAAATATGGGTTTTGTTTTACTCGTCTTGACATTTGGTTATGTTTTTTCTAGACTCGCATAATTTTTAGCTTCATACATAATTTTTAGATATTTAGGCACTCTTCTAAAAGACATCAATGAAATTTAGGTAGGCTACAGTCTACTTTTTCAGCTCTGTATTAGTATATTATATGCATGGAAAAGCACCATCTTGGGGCTTAGATTACTAGTTGGGCCCCTATATGCTTATTTTTTTTAGCCTATGACCTACTTAGCTGGCTTGTACCTTAACTACTTACCTTGAGGATATATCGCCCTACCCGCGTGTTCAATGCTGACTTTAGAATGTAGTGTGGCTGAGGAGGAGTATCATCTTTGGAGCATACTATTTATATGATGGCTCTGGAATATAGTGAGGTTGGAGATTGCACTAGTTATTAGAGCTTAGTAGTTATCCCCTAATTTATGCTGGTGGATTTAGAGACAATCTTCGTAGGTTGATTATTTTGTGTTCTACCTGAGATATTATGTGTGATTAGGGCATGAGTGGCCCTTTGGGAAATAGATAGACCGGTACGATTATGCTGGATAGTTAGACGCCATATGTGATAACATTGTACCTAGCCGAATACAACTTTGCTGAGTAGTTAGTAGCCCTATGTGATAATATCATGTCCTAGCTCGGTGCTAGTTTGGGAGTTAGTTGTATTAGACTGAGCTATGATAGCTCCGCATCTTTCTTTGTATGGGTGTGTACTTGGACTTTAACAGGCGCCCTCTAGGTAGTTGGGGCATTTTTGCAATTCTCATGGCTCGAGACTGTAGTTGGGCTAGGAGAAGATGTACCTTATGACTAGGGCTTGACAATTATCCTATGGACTCGAGTTAGCAGCGTTAGACCACTTTAGCCTATTGATTGGTTCTGTGTAGCGAGAATGCATTAAATGTTTTATATAAGATAACTTGATTTTGATAGAGTAATAACTAGAAACTAATTCATAAATATTTATATCTTCCACAATTGTGTTCATGAGCAATATGGAGCTATTTTTTCACACCATTTGAGGATATTTTCTCACTATGCTGTGATTTTCTGGATAATTCCTACACAACGATTGTTAGGTTTTTGCCTACATTGCTGGACTTGAGTTTCCACCGAGATATGATATATGAGTTGATCCCTAATTTTGGAACTTTTGTCCTAATTACAATATTATAGGTGGGCTTGTTACAAAGTTTTTCATATGGGTTTAAGTCCCTCCACGGGCCCTGCCGATTGGGGTTGTATGCCTAGGGTACGACGCATAGCCTGGGGAGGGGTATGCAGGAGAGTAGTGGTAGATGGTTCAAGTCCTCTGTGGGTACCTCTTGATTCGAGAATAGCCCTAAGAAGGAACAATATGGTACATATTTACCTTTCTAGCACCCTTTTGCATTGCATCCTTACTCGTTGATTTGTATCCTTCGGGACTTATTGAGGAAGTACCTTTTGGGTTACTTGATTGTCTGGTTGTACCTATTGGTATAATGGGATGCCGAGCGGGTTTGGTTGCTAGCAAACTTTGTTGTCCCTTTCTAACTTTAATAGGTGCTATTTATACACCTGCTGTATTTTCTATTATCTTGATTTTTTGATAATTTATGTACTTCCTTATTAGTTTGTCCTTGTACTGTTTAAGTTGGAGCTCCAGGTATGTACACATTTGGTCATGATCTATTTGTGTCCTAGGGTTTAGGTATCACATTATGACAGTGACTTCCTTTCATACTTGTTAGCTGATACTGCATATACTGATAGCTGACCCTATACTACACTTCCTAGTTATTGTTGTAGCTACCCCCTTTGTTGTGTACCTTATGTGCCTCTACTCAATTTGCATTGATTACTCTTTACCTTCCTTTTTCTTACTTTTTCCTGGTTGGCTTATGATGTCTACTGGGTACCTATTATTTTGGTACTCATGCTACACTTCTACATCTTTTTGTGATTCAGATCCTAGTAATAACCAGCAGAACAGACGTCATCATACGAGATAGATGGTGCGGTTCCAAGTGATTTCGATGAGCAATTGGCGTCCTTGTTGACCGGTGACCTTCCAGTATCAAAGTTATCCTAGTTAGATCCTTGATAACTATTTTGTGGTTTTCCCCATTGTGAGTTGTATTTTGTACTTTCTGTATATAGGTGCTCCACAACCACGATACCAGGTTCTAGGGGGTGATGTTCAGTTGAGTATTTTTGTGTTACACTTTTATTTCTCCTTTCATCTTTTTCCCTTGTTATTTTGAGTTCTTGGTATCGACCCACCGCTACTTTCTCTGGACAGAGATAGTCTTTCTACAGGTGATATATGGATGCCATCACAACTCAATTTACGGTTGTGATAATATAATAAAGAAAATCCCAGGAAAGCTAATGTAATATGAAAAACTTTACAACTAAAGAGAAACCAAGAAATTACCCAATAAAACAATTGTAGAACCATCAAAATACGATTCAAAGATTCAAAAAACTTAATAAAAGATTTTAATTAAACTATTATTAGCTCAAAGGATAGAGAATTTGGAGGAAACTTATGGAGGTCTTTGGACAAAAAAACAAATGAAGAAAGAGCTATTTATGTATGGCCGCTAGGCGGTGGAGAAAGGCATATTTAGGATATAATTATTTACCTACTGAATTGAATATTATTAGAGAGATCATTTAAAGAACATTAGCTTACCAATTTCTTGCTTATTAATTACTTAGGCCACAAAGTGTTCTAGCACTTGGCCTCCTCATTTGCAACCAACAATTCATCGTTGTTAATATATATTACATAATCTCTAAGTGAAGAGAAAGAGATATATTTGAATATTTAATATACTTGTTATAAAGTATTTAAAATATTCTAAAGATACCAAAATTAATAGAACATTATTTTTAATAAAACCCACCTCTTGAAATAATAAATTTTTAACACTATTAGACCCAATAAATCTGGTAAAATATTAATAGCTACAATATTTTTTGCAAAATATAAAAATATGAAACTATAGTATTAGAAAAACTACTTCATACTTATTGAAAATATAATTAGGAAATCAATAGAACATATACTTTTATTTTTATGTAAGCAACGACATAATTATTACTTAAATTAAAAATAATTTAATCTAGTGATATAACACTGCAACTAAAAGCCTCTGAATTCAAACCAAGAGTCCCTCTAGACTAATGTTCGCATTTTGAAGCTAACAGAATTGTCAAAATTCAATTCCGAGCGTGTTTGCTAAGAAATCACTCTCCAGTTCCACTATTCAAAAGTTGATACTTCAGAATAGGAAAACCGAGATAAGGGCTATAGAACAACTAGGGAACCAAACTACGATCCCAGCAAATCGAAAATGACATAGGGAAGCTACCAAAACACTCTATACATTGAGAAATTGCACAAACCCAAAAATTACCTTGAGGGACATTACAATATCCTCCACTAAAAGAACTTTTAACCGCAAAAGCTAATAAGAAACACTTGAAGACTCAAACAAATAAAGATAATGGGCTCGTATATCCTCTCCGTCTCTCAGTTAGCCTCCTCGATAGGATGACGAGCCCAATAAAATGTCACTACAGGAATATACCTGGACATGAGCCATCTCATGTCCCTACCGATAATGGTCTTAGGCTGCTCTACATAAGCCAATTGATCATCCAGATGAACTTAGTCATGATGAAGCACACGGGAGGGGTTTGGCACATCGCGATGGAGCATAGATACATGGAAAACTGGATGAACAGATGTTAACTCTAGAGGTAGGTCCAATATGTAGGCAATAATGCCAACTCTCTCTGTGATCTCTTATAGCCCAAAGAACCTTGGGCTACATTTTCTCCTTCGAGCAAAACTCATAATGCCCTTCATGGGAGAGACTCGCAGAAAAACCATGTCTCCAAAACTAAACTCAAAAGGCTGAATCCTACGATCTGAATAACTCTTCTGCCTACTCTGTGTTGTCCACAATATGTTTTGGATAAGTCTAACTCTCTATGTAGCATCTTTAATCAAATTTGAAGTTTAAGGACGAACCTCAACACTATTGTGCCAACCAATCGGAGATCTACAACGCCTCTCCTACAAAGCCTCAAATGGTGCTATCTGAATGCTGGAATGGTAGCTGTTACTCTATGAAAACTCTTCTAAGGACAAATAATGATCCCATCTACCACCAAAATTTAAAACATAATCCCGAAGCATATCCTGAAGTACGTGAATGGTCCTTCTGGACTAACTGTCAATCTACGGATGAAAAGTAGTACTCAGAGCTACCTCTGTACCCATCTCACGCTATATAGTACTCCAAGCTGTTAAATAAAATGTGTTCCTCTATTTGAAATAATAGAAACTAGCACCCCATGCATGTGAAGAACCTCTTTAACATATAAGACATCAAGTCTCTCAGCACCCCAAGATGACGAAGATGATAGGAAGTGGGCGGACTTAGTTAGTTGATGTACGATGACCTAAATACAATCATGACCCATGAAAGTACAAAGGAGTACAGAAAAATCCATGGTAATCCTCTCCCACTTCCACTCAGGAATAGGGAGTTGATGCAATACACCACCTAGTCTGCAATGCACAAACTTCACCTACTGACAGTTTAAGCACTAGGAAATGAATCTTGTAACATTAGAACTCAAGTATCTCCACTAGTAGTGTTGTCTTAAATCTCTGAAAATATTTGTTGTTCATGACTATATGGAATATCTAGTACAATGGGACTCATAGAGAATAGTCTGAATCCATTCATCAACCTTGGGAACATAAATACAACTTCCATCCTTAGTACACCATATGAATCTGGTGAAGCACCACTATAGTCACCCCATATAACCAACTATCGGATATGAACTAAAGTTCTATCCTTATATTGACATTGTTGGATATGATAAAATAGGGTAGGTGTCAACATGCACCAAAACTCTTCTAAATCTAAGATGTCCAACCTAACAAAATAGTTTGCTAGAGACTGGATGTACAACCCTAATAGACTTTATGAAATAGATATGGAAGCCAAGCTACCCATGCTAATCGCCTTCTAGATCAAGGCATCTACAACTATGTTAACCCTGCCCAAATGGTATAAGATACTAATATCATAGTCCTTCAGAAACTCAACCCACCTCCCTTATCTAAGATTGATCTCCCTCTGGCTCAATATCTACTATATGATGCGGTGGTTAGTGAAAATCTCACAATGAACTCAATAGAGGTAGTGTCTCTAGATTTTGAGTGTGAAAACTAGTTCCACAAATTCCAAATCATGGGTTGGGTAATTTCACGCATGAACCTTCAACTGATGTGAAGCATATGCAATAACTCTACCCTGCTACATCAATACACATAACATAAACAATACAAAATTATTCAAAGTAAACTGTACATGGCTAGCCCTCAACTAGGAATGAAAATCCTGGTGCTAAGTGAGAAATTCTTTGAGCCTTAGAAAACTGTACTCACATTCCTCGAATCACTGGAAAGAAATATCCTTCTGGGTTAAACTCATTATAGGGGCTTCAATGGATGAAAAACCTTATACAAATTGCCTGTTATTACTAGATAACCCAACAAAAATATGAAGCTATGAGGGAATAGTAGGACAAGGCCAGTCGCGAACTGCTAAAATCTTCACTGGATCCAAACTGATACCACTAAAGTACAACATGCCCCAAGAATGCAATAGAGTTTAACCAAAAAGAATACCTTGAGAACTTAGAATAAAGCTGCTCAGTTCTAAGTCTGTAGTACAACTCTGAAATGCTCCTCCTTTATGGTTGTATTCATTGACTTTGAGAATAGACCAGAATTTCATCGATGAATACAATCATAAAGGAGTCTAGGTATGGTAAAAAAACTCTATTCATGAGATATATAAATGTGTCTGAGCATTAGCAACCCAAACCACATAACTAGGAACTCATAAAGCCCATATCGATTCCAAAAATTAATCTACGAAATATCCTTAGCCTGAATCCTCAACCGTTAATAACCTAACCTCAAGTCAACCTTCGAGAACACAGTAGAAACCTGAAGCTAGTCAAAAAAATCTTCAATCTGTGGCAAAGGATACCCATTTTTAATGGTAATCTTATTCAATTGACTATAATCAATGCACATACTTATTGTCCCATCCGTTTTCTTCAAAATTAACACTGGAGCACCCTACAAGGAAAAACTAGGACAGATAAAAATTCTAGCAATCAAATCCTAAAGTAGGGTACTAAGCTTCTGGATCTTTTCTGGAGCCACACGATAAGGTGTAATCCAAATAGGCCTGGTGTCTGGCTCAACCTTTATAGAAAAAATCAACAATATGCTAGGGTGGGAGGATAAGGAAATCATCAAGGAGAGTATCTCAAAAGTGTATAAAAATGGGAAAACATCTAGAAGGTCTATAATAATAGGCACAGGCTCAGGGGAAAGAGGATAAAAACAGATATCATGAACATAAGCTAAGTAAGATACACAACCCTGGATAGAAATAAAAAATCATCTCATGAACATAAGCTAAGTAAGATACACAACCCTGGATAAAAATCTATTGGCCTATGTACTAGATATATCCATATTGGGGAGTGTCTAATAGGATACTGCTATACCACCAGGGGAACACTAGACACAAATAAGGTAACGGTATGGGAGAAAGAATCTAGAACTGTATGGTGAGTGGATATCTGATCCATGCCCGGAATCACATCAAAATAAATCATGTTTATACCCACATTATCAACCTGAGTGTCAAAACCCTATATCGTGACCACATAAGAATGGTGAATCTAATCCACCACTAAAGGCTCACCCACGAGAATAGCCACACTCATGGGAATAGGTAAAGTAACACATAATGCCTAAACAGGGCACAAAATACACAAACACATAAGATTATGTAGAACCAGGGTCAAATTATGCAAAGGATGGCTGTGAAAAATAGACCACACACCCATGACCACTGCATCAGAAGACTCTGCTCAAGCTCTATTGGGTTTAAAATAAAACTAACGATGCCCAACACTTTGCAGATCTCCTCCTCGGTCACCTACTCTATCCCTCTATCCCCAACCACAATCAATTCGAGCTGTTGTATGACCACCTCTAGCTGGTGGAAGTACTGGGCTGAAGAGGATCTACAGTCTGTGCTGCTGCTGAATAGCCATCTATCACAAAATATCTAATGAATTTTCCTAGCACGCCACGCTGAAAAAAACCCTAGGATCTTCCCCAATCATAACCACTGGATGAACTACTCTAGTAACTATATCCCCAAGACCCTAAAGGTGCACCCTGGAGGGCTGGCTACTCTGACCACTATCAGCTGATGGTAATAAGGATTGAACTAGTCTACTAGGATAGTGCTACTGGACCTGCTACTGCTGATGAGGTGTACACTTGTCATTCAATTTTCCAGCAGGTTGAGAACTACTAAAATCACCCTTGTGGTGCCGTCTCTTATCGCTGCCCCTTAGGATAAGTGATAGAGTATCTCAACGTTACAAGCATAATCAACTACTAGAAACAATGTACTACCCTAATCAAATAATAACTCCACCTCCATCTGTAACTCTAATCTCAACCTAGTTGCAAAATGGTGAACCACTCATCCTCTATTAGGATAATAGATGTCCCATATCTCAAAATCTAAGGGAAAAGGCCTCAAACTCGGTATCAGTTATTGATACCTGTAGTAAACCAAGAAATTGAGCCCTATGCTCCTATATAGCACTTGGGGGAACATACTTAGCCATAAAGGAATCTATAAATTGTCTCCATGTCATAGGCAGTAACCCTATTAGTGTTCTCTCAACTAGGCCTTAGCCGACCCCTCTAGACAATACAAAATGACATTCTCTCCATATGTCTCTCTCAATCCCAAAATTTGTATCCTCTCCTCCCATTCTTTTATAAACTCGTAAGGATCCTACCCAGAGTAACAAAAAAATTTTAGAACACCTATATGTATAAAATGACTGTGCATTTTCTGGTCCTAGAAAGTCATAATAAAAACCACAGGCTGCATATGAATAGGTGGAACCTCTGGAATAGGCTGTGGATGAGGAGCTATCAATGCCACCGGTATTGACTTAATAGAAGGATATGAGGCACCTTTTGTCATTTCTGAAAATGAATTCTGACCCTCATCAGTAGGTGTTATTCAAAAAATAGTGCTCATACACTGCCACATCTCTCTAAGTGCCTTACTAGAAAACATTATCATCTGTATTGAAGGTAGATCTGAAAGTGTAGGATTTGGTTGAAAAACTGTAGCCCAACCTCGACCGCAGGTTGTTACTTCATCCCAAGCCCTAACTGGAGGTCTCTATGGAAGTGGGGGAGAATCATCATCTCTAGATGAATAACACTTGTGAACCATCTGCGAAAGAGTTAAGCTAAGGTACATTTCCAAGAAACCAATAGAAACTTCGTATTAGAAGAGTCAAAAGAAAGTTATCTATCCTAAATGTGCCCTGTAGGCTACAAAAGGCAGGAAACAAATGTCTTGATAGGAGCTATAGGAATCTACCAGATACTAGCTCCTATAGCCAGAGACACCGGTGAATCTAGAGCTATGATACCACTCTGTCACGACCTAAAATTCAAGTTGTCATGGCGTCTATATTCCACTTGTATAAAATACAAGCCCTGGATCAGAGTGTTAAGCGATGGACCAGTACCTTGTACCAAAAGAACAAAAACGAATATGAAGAAGAGAAGCAGAAGAAAGACATTCAAATACATAACGTAAGGTAAATCGCTAGACTAAGAAAGAGTAAGCATAAAGGGTTACTGAAATATAAATGTTTCCCAATAGTAACCCTTCACACTCTTTCTCTGATAGTAAAGCTTGTGAGGTAGGACCCATAAAAGACTCAAATCGTATACCATTACTTCATTGTATTTCCTTCACCTAAGAAGCGCATCATTCCCCAAGCATAATGACCTAGGCTAATAGGGCCCGTGGAGGGACTTGAACCCAGATGAAAAACTCTCATATAATGCAAACTAGGTCATAGTCATCGAGCATAAATGCCAAAAATTGGGCTCATCTTTTATACCATATATCAGTAGAAACTCAACTATTATCGTATAGGCATTTCAAAAAAATATCTTGATAAAATAAGAAAATAACACCATACTCCCCAGGAGTCATAGATATGTACCAAATAATAGATAAAACCCCCCTCTAGTGGTACTATTAATAAAAATCAAGTGGTTTTATGATATTTTTGCCAACAATACCCAGCCGATTGTCCAAAGCCCAATAATCATGTATGATTGTCAAATATAACAAAACAAAAGTCTATATCGGCTCTAAATCCAATGGCTAAGTCTACGGCATAGCTACTAAGCTCAAACCTCTAGTTTAATAGCCTCCCAAACCCAACTATTTTCCATTTTTTGCATGAAATACCAAAAGGGGACACGTAACCGCAGGGGTATATATTAAGTGAACATGCTATCAAGATAGGCCGTAGGCTAAAGTAATAATAGTAACATGGCTCCAATCCAGTAACCCACCTCGGGATAAAAATTTGCAAAACATATGCCTCACTAAATACCCATTCTAAAAGAGTAAGCTATAGCCTATCGATATTTCTATGATAACGTTTTAATGACCCTTATGGTCATTTATGATAAATACGTGAAGTTTTGAATTCTATATTATTTCAGAAGTTACCCTAAGTCATTTATGACTTGCAGCAACTAGTAGTTCGGATCCTTGGTGGCTCAACCAAGTACTCATTGACCAAAATCAACTTTCCTTCAGGATGAGTTCAGAATTAAAATCTAATAGTCCCGTTAGCTCCAAAATGCCTAACAAAGTACTGATTGACCTTAAGTTTGTGGTTAGAATTTTTTATTTGCAATTTATGTCAATTTGTGGATTTTAGTTAAGTTTAAGGCCTAATTTGCATCTTGGGTGGTATTTTTTTATTTGGGGTGTCAAATTTGAATTCTGATGCTTCCGTCAGCTTTGGAATGGTGATTTTAGGCTAGTGGAGGTATTGGTTCATTTACTGGACTTGTCATATCATTTTCAAGGTGTTGGTGGAAAATTCTTAAATTTTAGCCTATGGGTTAACGGGTATACGTTTATCCAACATGACCTTAGATTTTGATTTTATCTATGACATTGAATCTGAAATGTCCTTTTAAGTGTACATGCATAGTTTATTTACGTAAATTGGAGTCTGAATGCATTTCGAGTGGTAATTCAAGGCATTTTCCTTCTCCGAAATCTGCTTTCAAAACCTACAACTAGTACAGGATAATTTTTTCTTTGCGTTCGCAGCAGTGAATCACACGATATAAATTTAGTAATCAAGAAGGAATCTCATGCTAGGTCACGTGATCATGAAGATGACCTATTCCACTCTACACGATCGCATAGTAAGGTCATGCGATTGCAATAAGTTATTTCCATTGAAGTTTTATTAAAACCACTACACGACACCAACCTTTATCTCTGTAAAAACATTGTGTTTCCTTAAGTTTCAGAGTGAAAATCTCCTCCCCAAACACAATCCTAAGGCTGAGAAAAAAGCCCTAGTTGTTCATCGATTCCTACACATTTTGGGTAAGTTCTTCTCTATTTAATTTATTAATTTCCTTAATTTTATCCATTAATGACCCTAATTGATGAAGTTGACAAGACTATTCCATCCGTATAATACTGACTAATTCTTCTTTCCCATAGTATATTTTTCTTCTAGTATTATTAATACACCAAAATTTCAACGTTTAATCTGTAAAAATCACATCTCTCACCCCTTTGTGGTCAAATCTGCCCGGGATGTTTTGAAGCCCTTACCGGACTTGAATTTTGATTAATTTTAGAGCATGGATTCCTAGCAATGTTGGAAACACCATAGCAAAGTTTATTTGCAATCCAGCGAGCAGGCCCTACAAGCACGTTCTAGGCCCAATTTTAGGTCCAGTCCAGAACTTAGCATAAAGTATAATGTTAGAATTGTATTAACATATATAATACTTTGAAGTAAGTTTCAGATCATTTGGAGCTCATTTGATATTAGCCAGAGCACTATTCGTGAACTTGTAATGCTTTATTGTCGGACGACAGGTAGGCTCCGTGAGGCTATATCTTGGCTTATAGCTTTAATAATTACACTAAATAGAATTCGTGTTTTGGGTAGATAGGTGGATTAAAAAGTGATCCTGTACCATTCTTTCATCTATCCTATATCGATATAATATATTTTTGGCATTAGATCTATATGGTGCCTGTGACTAAGGAATTGTTTAATGATACCTGTGCAGAGCATAGGAAATTGTTATTACCTGATCATATATTGATATTTACTTTTTGATATGTCGTGTATTCATGACATAAGAGGTTGGTCCTATGGCTTCAACAAGAGTGCATTAAACCTGGGTCTGTATCACCACCTTAGTATTGATCCATGATGGCTAGAGGCTGATTTTGGTAATAAAGATAGATAATGAAATAAACTAATAAATGGAAATATTCTAATAATAACATAAGTAATAACCTTTTAACTGTCTAAGAATCAGAGTTGTATCGAGCTCCAGTAATATTATTTTCACTTATTTTAGTCCAGGCTTTACATCCTGGCAATGGAAAATATAAATTAACTAAATAATATTGGGACTTGAGACCGATTTCCTTCAGTAGTGAGTACGTCCACTGGCACTTGAGTTCGACATTGTACGATAGTGAGTACAACTTTTGAAACCTATCACATTACAGACTATGCATACATGATGATACCCGATCAATTAAGGATATTGGTAATATTGTAATATTGAGGCATTGTATGCTTTGACTTGCCAAGTATGGTTTGATGAGATTATTGATATTAGGCACGAGATGTAAGATTATGAGACCCTTATGGCTCTCTAATTTGGGATGTGAGGTCATGATGACATTAGAGATTGTACGTGGTGGCATACCTCCAGGACCTTACCTCTAGCTTCGGCAACATGAAGGAGGGGGTATTTAGTAGAAGGGGATATACACCGGGAATATTTAGGCTAGCCTTCCATGGGTTTTGCCTACTGGACCTACGGGTACCAGAGGAGATGCGTACATAGGACTAGTCACTTCATGTGTTTGTATTAGTTTACGCACTTGTTTTCATTAGTGTACCCTGGCTGAGATGTAAGGCGTACGGTGAGTGTGACTTCTTTTTTTAGCTTAGTTATTATGTTGTTTCTTTACTATGTAGTTAAAGTAGTGTTTTTCTGAGGCATGTTGCTTATATGGGTTATTGTGCGTGGTACTTCCTTATCAGTTTTCCATTATACTTGAGTTACTGGTATACCGTCTGTGTTCTCCTCTTATATTCTCTTGACTCCTATATTGTATTATTATTCAGATATACTGTTGCAAGGATTCCGGTACATTTCATTCATTTCCTGAAATCCTGTTATGTGAATAGCTAGCGAGATGTGTCTACTTGTACTTGATTCTTATTTGAGTAGCTAGCTTTACTTGTTATGCTATTTGATTCTGTGACCCCTTTATTATCTTTTGTTATTTACTACTTTTATTATTAATATATGCCTAGTGGGCCTTCGATGCCTAGTGGGCCCTCAAAGCCTACTAGGTACGGGTTTCTTCGGTAGCTTGTACTCATACTATACTTGCACATATAGAGAACTAAGTACATGATTACAGATCACTGCTCATGTAGACTACATTCTTCTTTAGAGATTCAGGGTGTGCTAGGCTTCCGGCTTTACCTGCTACTGTTCGGCATTAACATTTCTATTTTATTTTCATATATATTCAGAGATATTATTGTGTTAAACATTTTGATTTCTTGTTTGGTACTTAGTGTTGGTATGACACTAATTTCGAGTTTTGGGAATTTATTTTGACTCTTACTACTTCCTCTCTATTCACTTATATATTTCTATATTAAACTTGTGCTTTTCACATTTGATATAGTAATCCTTTTCTTTGGCTTTGGATTATGGGGTATGTTCTCCAACTCGTGGTATTGCAGGTGCTATCATGATCCGTAAAATTGGGTCGTGAAAAATTGGTATCAGAGCCTAGGTTCATCAGTGTCAATGTACAGAACCAATGTCTAGTAGAGTACTGCAGATCGGCATGAAGACATCTGTTGTATATCTTTGGGATGTTATAGTGACATTTAGGAAAAATTTACTCTTTCTTTTGAATCCTATATCATGTGCAAATCCTTGATGTTTTCTTGAAATCTCTCACTCATTATCATCAATATTTCAGAGATGCCTAATATATGTTCTTCAGCAACCAGTACGACAACTAGAGCACCTACAAAAGTGCCTATTCTAGCCACTGCTTTTGAGGTTCCTCCAGTGCCCACAACACCTGTTGCAGCACCTAGAGCAGCCTCTATTTTAGCACCTGCTGCAATGCCTTCTCCTGATATTCGTAGCATACTGTAGCAGTTACTTAGTTCTTATGGTGGTCCTCCTACCTAGGGAACATAAATAGTGGTCACAATATCCTAGTCTACAACTAAAGTCCCTACAGTGCAGCCAGTTCCACCAGTTGTTCCAGTAGAGACTTCTACACCTCTCTAGGTTCTTCTAGTGCCAACTGTTGCTCCTATAGTTGAGCAAAAATCAACTATGATAGACTCAGAGCAGAAGGTCCTGGCCAAATTTCTGAGGTTGGATCCCCCTAGATTCACTGGAGTTCTAAGGAAGGATGCCCATGAGTTCATCATTGAGTTTGAAGAGAGATTGACTTACAAAGGTTTATTATAGACCCACGATGTAGCCATTACCAGATATCATATGCGTGGTGCGGCTAAATCATGGTTGAGAGCGTTCATGGTTTTCAGACCTGTAGTCAACCTAGCCAACTTTGCTGAATTTTATGAGGTGTTCATGAGAAAGTACATATCTAGGCAGAGTGAGAGTGCCTGAGAGAGGGATTCAAAAAACTTGAGTAGGGTTCTATATTTGTTGCTAGTATAAGGCTAGGTTTCATCAGCTTTTAGTATATGGGGTTGAGTTTATGCCTACAGATGCAGAGAGAGTCCGTTGGTTCGTGTATGGATTGAGGAGGCGACAAAATTATTAGAGTCTGACGGTCATCCATTCTAGGCAGTGGTTGATCACACATACTCGATGGAATCCCTCTATTGTGAGTTATGCAAGGGAGGTTATAGTGGGTCCTATTTTGGGGTACACGGTTAGTTCCATCAAGTACAAGGTCAGTCTAGTAGGCTGGTGAAGGCATTATTGTAGGCTTCGTCTCCATCTCATGTATAGTATTCACAAGGGGCTAGATCGTCACATCAAGGTAGTCAGATAGGTTCTAGTAGAGGATCCCAACAGAGTAGGCCATCAGGGTTATTCTATGAGTGTGTCCTTGTAGGTTATTATGCTAGAGCTTGTCTACCGAGGGGGATTATTCAACCTACTCCTAAGTCTGCACAACTATTGAGATCAGTACCTCTGTCAGCTAGAGGTGGGGAATAGGGTGGTTATAGATGTGGTGACCAGTGTGGCAGGGGTGGTGGTTGCAGTGGTGGTCAGTACGGTGGTGTTCACCAATTATACTTTTTACTACATGACCTGAGGCTGTGGCCTCTG
>JBDJHY010799033.1:0-15283 GCA_039654485.1 Withania somnifera | reverse complement strand
CTTCCTTTTTTTGTACTTATTGGTTTTGTATTACACTAATACCGGGGTTTGGGTTATTTTTAATTCTTTATATTTTTGCTTTACTCATTCTTATACTATTTACTAAACTTATATTATCCATATTTGATATAGAAGTCCCTCGCTTTGGCTTCGGACTACAGGGTTGGTTTTTCTACTGGTGGTATAGTAGATGCCCTCATGATCTAAGAAATTAGGTCATGACAAAATAGTATCAGACCCCTAGGTTCATCGATCTCAGTGTATAGAACCAATGTCTAGTAGAGTCCTGCAGATCAGTGCGTAAATGTCTGTTGCTTATCTTTGGGAGGCTATAATGACATTTAGGAAAATAATTCTTTCTTTTGAATCTTGTATTGTGCGTACATCCTTGATGGTTTCTTGAAAATTCTCGCTCATTTTAATCACTCTTTCATAGATGCCTTGTATGCGTTCATCCGCAGTAAGGAAGACAATAAGAGCACTTGCAGAAGTACCTACTCCCACCACTACTTCTAAGGTTCTATTAGTGCCTGCGGCACTTGTGGAAGCACTAGTTGCAGTGGCTATTGCAACACCTATTGTGGCACCTGTTACAGTGCCTTCTCCTAATATTCATAACATATTATGGCATTTACTCAGTGCTTATGGTGGTCCTCCTGAGGGGACATAACCAATAATTCTAGCATCACAGTCTACAACTGCAGTTCCTACAATACAACTAGTACCACGTGTTGTTCCAATAGATATTTCTAAACCCTTTCAGGTCCTTCTAGTGCCAGTCGTTGCTCTTTCTGTTGAGCAGTAACCAACTATGAAAAACTCAAAGCAGAAGCTCTTGACTAGGTTTTGGAGGTTGGATCCCCCTAGATTTACTAGAGTTCTAGAGCAGGATAACCATAAGTTCATTGATGAGTGTGAAGAGAGGTTGACCAACATGGGGGTATTGAAGATCCATGGTATATCCTTTACCATATAGAAGATGCGTGGTACAGCTAAACAATGGTGGAGATCTTTCGTGGTTTGCAGACCAGCAAGTTCACCCCAACCGACTTGGGCTGAGTTCTATGAGGTTTTTATGAGGAAATTTGTTTCCAGGGATAAGCGAGAGTGATTGAGAGAGGAGTTTTGAAAACTTGAGTAGGGAGTGACGTCTATAGCTGAGTTTGAGGCTCGGTTTCATCAGCTATCAGTGTATGGTGTAGAGTTCATGCTTACAGAGGTGGAGAGAGTCCATAGATTCTCATATTGGTTGAGAGACAGAACTTGCGATTCGATAATATTGTTGGTACTGATGGTTGCCCAATTTAGTTAGTGGTTGATCATGCTAATTCTATTGAAGCCCTTTATCGTGAGTCGTGTCAGCACAATGAGAAGAAGCAAAGACATTAGAGAGGTTATAGTAGGTCCCATTCTGGGAACCATGGTTAGTTTCATCAGGCACAGGGCCGACACATCACGCCGGTGCAGGCATCATTGCATGTTTTATCTCCATCTCCTGCACAATATATGCGAGGATATGGTTCGTGAAAGCATAGAGGTCAGATGGGTTCTGGTAGAGGATTCTGATAGAGTGGGCTATATGGGTCGTGTTTTAAGTGTGGCCTTTTTGGCCATTATGCTGAGCTTGTCCTTATAGGGGCACCATAAAGCCTGTTCCTCAGTTTGAAAAACTGTTGAGATCAGTGCCTCCACCGGCTAGAGGTGGGGCATATGGTGGTTATAGAGCTATTGCCAACATAGTAGGGACGGTGATCGTGGTAGTGGTCTTCATGGTGGTGATCACCAGTTATATGTTGTTCCTGCTCAAACTAAGTTTGTGGCCTCAAATGCTGTGATTACAAATTTGATTTCTGTGTGTTTTATACATGCATCAGCCTTATTTGACCCTGGGTCTATTGCTCGTATGTGTTGTCCTATTTTGTACCCAATTTGGGGTTGCCCAATGATTTTTTATCTATATCTATGTGTGTTTTTACCCCTGTAGGGGATTCTTTTGTAGTAGATCGGGTGTTTTGATCGTTTATAATTTCTTTTAGTGGACTAGACACTTGTGATGACTTAATTCTTTAAGACATGGTTGAGTTTGATATTATTTTAGGTATGGATTGCTTGTCCCCTCACCATGTGGTTTTGGAATATTGTGCCAAGATCATTACCTTATCACTACCTAGTTCATCTCTGGTTGTGTGGTAGGGTTCTAGTAGTCGCTCACCGATAGGCTTTATTTTTTACTGTCAGGCTAGTAGGCTAGTAGGGAGAGGGTGTTTGGCATATTTAACATATGTTCATGATACCCAGCACAACATTCCTTCTCCGGAGTCTATTTCTATTGTTTCTGGGTTCCTTTATGTATTTTCAACTGACCAAAAAGGCCTACCACTAGAGTGAGATATTGACTTTGCTATTGATTTAGAGATGGGCAATAAGCACATTTCTATTGCTCCATATCATATGGCTTTTACTTAGTTGAGAGAGCTAAAGGTTCAGCTCCAAGGTCTATTAGATTAAGGCTTTGTCTGTTCTAAGGTGTCACATTGGTGTGCACTAATTTTATTTCTGAAGAAGAAAGATGGTACCATGAGAACGTGTATTGATTATCGGCAGTTGAATAAAGTCAAAGTGAAAAAATAGATGTATATTATGGGAGGATTGATCACTTATTTGATCAGATTTAAGGAGTCGCAGTGTTCTCTAATATTGCCTTGAGATTTGATTACCATTAGTTGCAGATTCGAATTGAGGATATACCATAGAACGTTCAGGACTTATTATGGTCATTATGAATTTTTGGTTTTGTCCTTTGGTCTGGCTAATGCTCCAGAAGCTTTTATGGAGTTGATGCGTAGGGTGCTTAAGCCCTATCTGAACTCATTTGTAATTGTTTTTATTGATGACATCTGGTGTATTTGCAGAGTAAGTCCAATCATAAGCAACATTGAGGTTGATTCTCCAGACACTAAGAGAACACAAGCTTTATGCCAAGTTCTCAAAGTGTGAGTTTTGGTTGGAGTCCGTTGCATTTTTGGGATATTTAGTGTCCAAGGCTTGAATTTAATTTAATCCAGCAAAGATTTAGGCGGTACATGATTGTCCGAGGCTGAAATTAATTTTTGAGATTCAAAGTTTTATTGGTTTGGCTGGATATTATTAGTTCTTTGTTGAAGGGTTCTCATCGATTATGGTGCATTTACTAAATTGACTAGGAAGGATGTTGCATTTATTGGTTTGATGGTTGTGAATCAAGGTTTTGAAGGTCAAGGACTTGTTGACGTCAGTATCAGTATTAACCTTATTGTTAGAGGGTCAGGGATTCTATGTGTATTTTGATGCTTCTGGTATTGGTTTGGGTTGTCTTCTGATGCACCAAGGTCGAATGATTACATATACTTCAATATAGTTGAAGGTCCATCAGTGTAACTACCCAACTCATAACTTAGAGTGGGAGGCAGTGAGGTTCGCCCTTAAGATTTGGAGACATTATTTGTATGGGTCCAGTATGAGATATTTACTAACCGTCATAGTCTTTAGTACATTTGGAATCAGAAAGAGTTGGATTCTAGGCAGTGGAGGTGGATTGAGTTACTGAAGGACTATGACATTTCCATTCTCTATCATCCGGGCAAGGCAAATGTTATTGCTAATGCCATGAGCTGGAAAGCAATAAGTATTGGTAGCTTAGCATGCTTTCCAGTTTCTAAGAGGCCATTAGCGATGGAGGTTCAATCACTGGTTATTCAATTGGTTAGACTTGATCTTTCATACCCCAAATGAGTGTTAGCATGTGTTGAGGCCAAATCTTCATTGATAGATAAGATCCAACAGTGCTAATTTGAGGATAAGCATTTGGTTGCTCTCTGTAGTCAAGTATTAGATGGAGAGGTCTTCAGGGCTTCTATGGATTCAGATGATGCATTTTAGTTTGATGGTCTTATTTATGTACCATATGTTGTTGATTTGGTGTAATTTATCTTATATGAGGCTTACTGTTCCAGGTATTCTATTCAACCTGGTGCAGCCCATAGGTACCATGATTTGTGATACCTGTATTGATAGAGTGGGATAAAGAGGAATATTTTAGAATATGTGTCTAAGTGCTTGAAATGTCAGTAGATTAAGTATAAGCATCAACGACCAGGTGGTTTGATGTAAAGACTCCCTATTCTAACTTGGAAATAGGAGGGGTGACTATTGACTTTGTTTATGGGTTGCCTCTAACTAGCAGAGGTTTTGAAACTATTTGAGTCATTGTTGACTGGCTGACCAAGTCAACGCATTTCATTCCTACTCACTCTTTGTATAATGCTGAGCATTTGGCTCAAATCTACATTTGTGAGGTGGTTTGATTGCATGGTCTTCCTACATCTATCAGTTCTGACAGATACACCCAGTGTATTTCACAGTTTTGGAGGTCTTTTTAGTGGTACTTGGGTACCAAGGTTCATTTAAGCACGACATTTCATCCATACACCGATGGTTAGTCCATGCGGACTATTCAGGTCTTAGAGGATATGTTGAGAGCTTGTGTCATATACTTTGGTGGTGCTTGGGATCAGCATCTACCATTGGCATAGTTTGCTTACAATAATAACTATCACCCAAGTATTGAGATTGAGCCTTTTGATGTATTGTATGGTAGGCGACCTATTCAGTGGTTTGATGGATTTGAGGCAAGAGCCCAGTCTTCTGATTTGTTGAGTGATATGCTTGATCAGCTTCGATTGATTCTGGATAGATTGAGGGCAACATAGAGTAGGCAGAAAAGCTACACTGATTGTAGGTTTCGTTCTTGAGAGTTTGGAGTTGGTGATAAAGTATTTTTATGAGTAACTCCTATGAGTAGCTCCTATGCGCGGTGTGATGAGATTCGGTAGGCGGGGCAAGCTTAATCTCAAGTATATTGGACTATATGTGATTTTTAAGAGAGTTGGTGATGTGGCCTACAGGTTAGCCTTACCTCCTATGCTTTTAGCATTTCATTCGGTATTTTATGTTTTGATGTTGTAGTGATAAATTCCCGATGAATCACATGTCATTCGACAGGATTCAGTGCAGCTGGATGAAAACCTTTGTTGAGGAGCTTGTGAAAATTTTGGCTAAGGATGCTAGAAAGTGAAGGTCCAGGGAGATTCCAATGGTTAGGGTGCAGTGGAGGCACCGTCCGGTCGAGGAAGCTACTTGGGAGATCGAGAATGAGATGCGAAAGCAGTATCCACAGTTGTATAAGATATCAGGTGCTTCCTCTTCCCATTTATTTCATGCTTTTACTTGACTTTCGGGGATGAAAGTACTTTTAGTAGTGGATGTTATAATGACCCCATGGTCATTTATGAGAAATACGTGACGTTTTACATTCTAGAGAATTTCAATAGTTGCCTAAGTCATTTATGACTTGCTGGGATTGGTAGTTCGGATCCCTGGCGGCTCGATTGAGAAATATCTCAAATTGCTTGTTTTAGAGCCTAAAACATAGTACTCATTGACCAAAGTCAACTTTCTTTCAAAAAAAGCTCAAAATTAAATTGCAATAATTTCGTTAGCTTCGGATACCAAACAAGTTCAAGATAGACTTTAAGTTTATGTTTTAGAGTTTTTTTTTTGCAATTTGTACTCATTTGTGGATTTTAGTTAACTTTAAGGCCTAAACTGTTTCTAGGGTGGTATTTTTGTGTTCACAGTGTCAGATCAAAATTCTGACGCTTCCATTAGCTCTAGAATGGTGATTTTAGGCTAGTGGAGGTGTTGGTTTATTTCTCGGACTTGTGGTTGTATTTTCGAGGTGTTGGTGGCATTGACTTGGTCAACATTTTCCCAAAATGATCTTGGATTTTGATTTCGACAGTGCCATTAAGTCTAGAATATCATTTCGGGTGTGGGTGCAAAGTTTATTTGCATAAATTAGACTCCGAATGCATTTTGAGTGGAGATTTGGAGTAATTCTTCTCTTTGCTTTTGGTGTAAAAACCTGTAACTGGTTCAGGTGACTTACTCTATGCGATCATGATCTTCTTTTACGTTGTTGTGATGCCTATGTAAAATTCATCTACACTATCGCAATCCTGGTCCTCAGGATCGTGAAGTAGTCTAGTGTTTCTTAAATGCGATCGCGTTCTCCCTTCACACGATCGTGGAGATTTGCACTTTTATACTCATCGCGATCGTGTTGAGCCATTTTGTTATCGCGACGAACAAACTACTTATGCTACGCGATCGTGAAAAATAATTCACTGGCATTATAAATAATTCCTGCAAGACTTCTTATGAAACCCCTCCCGTTTCCCCTCAATTTTTGTGTGAAAAAACATCCAACAAGTCTATATTGGGTTGAGAAAAGTAACAATTCTTTCCCTTTCAATTTCTACGCGATTTGGGTAAGTTTTCCTTTATTTTGATTCTTGAAATTCTTATTTTCCTCGATTAATGGCCCCAGTTGGTGAAGTTGATGAACTTATGTCATAATTTGTATATTATTGAGAAATTATTCATTCCCTGAGTATATTTTGCTACGTAGTATCGTTAATCCATCGAAATTGTCCGGTCTGTTTTGGAGCTCTTTCCGCACTCAAATTATGCTCAATTTTGGAGCACTGATTCCTGGTAATGTTGGGAACCCCGTGGTGAGGTTTACTTTTAGTTCCGACAAACTTGCCCTGCAGGCCCAATTCAGGCCTGATTTTAGGCCTAGTTCAGAACATAGCATAATTTATACCGTTAGACTGTATTGATATATGGAATACTTTTACACAAGTTTTAGAGCATTTGGAGATTGTTTGACATCATTCGGAGTAATATTTGCGAGCTTGCAGCGCTTTATATTTGGACGACAGGTAGGCTCAATGGGGCTATCTCTGGGCCTATAACTTTAATTATTATACTAAATAGCATCCGTCAGTTTGTTAGCCATGTTTTTATAGTAACCTTGTACCGTCCATTCATCCGTTTCCTCGTTGATATATATATTGACATCCGAACTTATATGGTGCCTGTGACTTAGGAGTTGTCTAGACATACCTGTACAGCACATAGGTAGTTTTTATTACATGATCAAATATTTATATACTTGTTGATATGTTGTGCATTCATGATATGAGAGGTTGGTTCTTTGTCTTCGATAGAGAGTGCATTGGGGATGGGCTAGTATCACCATATGATTATTAAGCTATGGAGGTTAGAGACTGATTTTAGTAATAATGATGAATAATGATAAAAATAAATAATTTGGAAATAGTAATATAAGTAATAACCTTTCAACTGTTTTAGACTCGGCGTTGTATTGAGCACTCGGTAATAATATTTCCACTTGCTTTAGACCAGGATTTACACCCTGGCACCAGAAAATATTGTTTGACTAATTAATACTAGCACTTGAGACTCACTTTATTCGGTAGTGAGTACAGCCGCTGCCACTTGAGTCCGTCGTCATACAAAAGTGAGTACAACTTTTTGACACTTATCACACTTGATGGTTATGAAGACATTGATGATACATGTTCATTGAGGATATTGGTGATACTTTTTCATTGAGGCATTGTACATTATGACTTGCCGAGTAAGGCTTGATGATATTATTGACACGAGGCACAGGAGGCCAGACTATGAGACCCTTGAGGCTCTGTAATTTGGGATGTGTGGTTATGATGATGCTAGAGATCTTATGTACTGATATACCTCCATGGACCTAGCCTCTTAGCCCCGACGACATGGAGGAGAAGCATAGGACGGAAGAGAGACGTACAAGAAATATTTAGGGTAGCCTTACATGGATTCTGCCTATTGGACCTAGAGGTACCGGAGAAGAAACGTACGTAGGACTTATCACCTCATGTGATTGTATTTACTTTTTTGTACTTGTTTTCTTCAGTGTTCTACTGGTAGCATGTGGATGCCTATGGGTGAGCGTGTTTCTGTGTACGTTGCGATTCTTTCTAGGGGACTTGACAATGTTTATATGCATTATTTTAGTATTGTTATTCCGTCTTAGTTGTTATCATTAGTTACTTGATATTTTGTGTTATGTGGGATATTGTGCGTTTTGTATTATTGTTCATTTATTCATCCCTTACTTAAGGATACCAGTATACCGTCCATGTTCTCGTCCTGCCTTCTTTGACTCTTATTATTATTATTAATCACATAAATTATTGTACGAAATTCGGGTATGTTTTCATTCATTTCCTAAATTCATGTTATGTGATTAGCTAGCAATATATGTGCTACTTGTTACTTGACTCTTACTTGAGTAGCAAGCTTCCATGATGTACTATTTGCTTCTGTGACCCTATTTATTTTCTTTTGTTATTTACAACTTTTATTATTGTTATGTGCCTAGTAGACCCTCGAAACCAACTCGGTACCAGGTGCTTCAACAACTTGTACTCATACTATACTTGCACTTGTGCAGATTTGAGTACAGGTGCCCGACCTTGATTATAGATTGTTGTTCGTGAAGACTTCATTGACATTCAGAGATTCAGGATAAGTTTGGCATCCAACTTCTCTTCAGTGTCTTCTTTTAATCTCCATGTATTTTTGGAGATATAGTTGTATTAGATTTTTGATTCTTTGTTCTGTACTTAGTGGTTTAGCAATACACTGATACTGGATTTTGGGGCATTTTTGATTTTTTATATTTCCGCTTTACTCATTCATATACTGTTTATTAAACTTGTGCCTTCCATAGTTGTCTTTTGCTTCGACTTCTGACTACGGGGTTGATTCTCCTACTAGTGGTATAATAGGTGCCCTCATGATCCGAAAAATCAGATCATGACAAAAATTTCCAAATAAAGTGAAATAATATTTATAATAATATGTAGTAGTTTGTATATAAGATCTAATCTATGATATTTTGTGGCTATGTATTATGTGATAAATATATTTCTAGAGAGTAATATGTAGTAGTTTGTATATAAGATCTAATCTATGATATTTTGTGGCTATGTATTATGTGATATTATATTTCTATAGCAGATTTGATTATATGTTTGAGATAAATAAGTCATGTTGGGTGATTTTGATCATATCAAGAAAAAAATGTTATTCAAATTCTTAATATTCTTTAAAAAATATATGACTAAATACAGCTTCAATTCTAAGTCTAAATAAAATAAATAATATCTCATTTTCATAGTCGACTCGTACTTTATAGTTATACCCTAGAATATTTCAAAATGGATATGAGCAACAGTAAGGACAATTGACAACAGACCAAACAAGCAACGAGTAAACAAGGGCTAGTGGCAGCTGCGGGCATGCCACAAAAAAGCACAAGTATTGATCGACTTGTTTCTCTATTCTCTTATATTATATTTCTCAGAACAAATTAAAAAAGAAATTAATGAAAAATTCATAAGCATAAGATGATGAAATTGTACAAGCGATATCATAATATATGTATTGAAATTCTACAAGTGATAACATATTCATGTATCTAATTCAGGCAAATTCGTCTAGTATTATTATGATTGATTTGACAAAAAATGTATTTTGAGTGCTTTGAAAGTACTATTCCAAGTTTTGATAATCATTTAAATTTGGTTTTTGCTTTTCTAAAAACAATTTGTTATAGCAGTTACATAAGGGAAATTCTTATTTAATACTGTATAGATATTAATTAGCTCAAACACATATCTGGCCGCTTAAAATTATCCAATTTTTTTATTTCAATATTTGAACTTTGATTTGTTCAAACTGAATATAAAAATATATATAAATTTGTTCATATTAGACACAACAAGCCGACGTGTATATTTCTCAAATAAAGATATGTACTTATGCATCTGATGTGGAACATATTATTGCACATATTAAAATAAATGTCACATAAATAAAATTCGCATTAAAGGAATGAAATTCATTCATATCCAAATACATAGGGTTGAAAAAATCTAGAGAAAATTCATGTTTTCCTCTATTTTTCACTTGATTTTTTAGTCATTTCTCACAAGATTAAGACTAAAATTGGATCATTTTTGATCTATTTTAGCAATTTTATGCTATTAATTCAATTTTATGCTGACGAATTAATAGCATAAAATTGATAGAATAGATCAATAATGGTTAGGTTTTAATATTAATTTATAAGAAAAATATGTCACATCAGCTTATTATGTTTGATAGAAATAAATTTATATATAATTTTTAATTGAAATAATATAAAATCTAAATATCTTAATAAAAAATTTAATTAAATTTAAAAAGCTGTATAAGTATTTGACGTATTAATTAATAATTAGATGGCAGGAGAAAATGGGGCATGGTCGACCACTTAGTACAAGGTCGGGGTGTTGAGGATTTTGATGATCTATGTTGGCATAGGCAAAAGGCATGCGCGCATTATATTCCAGAAATTATGTAAGATTGGAAAATAAGAAATACTTGCTATTGTTTGCGCATGACTATTTGTTGGGCCCCACTTTAGTACATGCGGACGACGTAATGTTATGAGGCAGGTCAGGAAAACCTTAGTAACCCCACTATATCCTCTTTTACTTTTCTTGTTATCATTGTGAAAGTTGATCTGCAGACAAGATTATGTTAAGAAAATTGGTATTTAAATTATGAACGCTAAAACACAAGTTTAAATTAATCTACAAAATAAAAAAATAAGGAAGATATCAAGTACATTAAATTTATAGTATGTCCTTAAAGAAATTAGTTTTTTTTTTCAAATACTTGTAATTATGAAATTTATCCTATCAAGATAAAATGATTTGCTTCAACAGAAAAGCAGTACCTTAAACTCTGTTGAATTTCGTACTCACTCAAAGACAACAAATCACATAAAATTTTAAAAATAAAGAAATGTAGAAAAATGAGAATTTTCGTACTTCATGTAAGATGAATAAGATATTTAGGGCTTAGAAGCACTGCTTCAGAAGAGAAGAAATGATTTCCAAAAGTTTCAAATTTTTCAGGCGAAAAGTTGCACTGGTTCGGATGAGTCACGACATTGAATGAGTGGGTTTATCGTTTATATCTGGAACTATGAGTGGGTTTACCGTTTATGTCGGATCTGCGCATGTGCAAGTGTAGTATGAGTACAAGTCGCTGAAGCCACCCGTACTCAGTAGGCTTCGAGGTCCTACTGAGCACATAACAATGATAAAAGCAGTAAATAACACAGTACAAGAAAAGGGCCACGGAAGCAAATAGTACAATGTGGGAAAACTAGTAACTCAAGTACAAAGCAAGTGCCATGTAGACTGATAACGCTAGTTAATCACATAACAAGATCGCAGGCAATGAAAGAGAATGTACCCGGAATCCTTGCAATAACTTATATGAAAGATAACACAATAAATGGAAATAAAAGAAGATAGAAGTAGAACATAGTCAGTATACCGGTAACCTCAAGTGAAAGGGTAAATAGTTGAACAAGAAGGTAAGACACTAATCCAACATAACATGAAACAACAAGTAACTAATAAGGAAAACTAAGCAGTAATACGAATATAAAGTAAAACAATTAAACGCTGAAAAGTCCCTAAGAAAGAAGTGTAGCATACATTAAAAGAAACACACTCACTACAGGCATTACATCTCAGCTAGGGAATACTAAAGAAAACAAGTGCGGAAAGTAAACACAATATATGAATTAAAAATCCTATGTACACATCTCCTCTGGTACCCGTAGGTCCAGCAGGAAAAACCCATGAAAGGCTACCCTAACAATTCCCGACGTATGTTATCCCTGGTACTCTACATACCCCCCACCTCCGTATCGCGTGGAAGCCCAGAGGTAGGTCAATAGGGGTGCGCCACCACATACAAATCTAACGTTATCATATCCTTACATCCTAAATCATAGAGCCCTTAAGGTCTCAAGTCTGGCATCTCGTGCCTCATATCAATAATACCGTCAAGCCCAGCTCGACCAATCAAGGCGTACAGGCCTGTATATTATCATATCTCAACAAAATCATCAATATATCGGGTATCACCATGTATCTATAACTAATAGTGCCACAAGTGTCAAAAGATGTACTCATTCTCGTGCAACAACGAACTCAAGTCCCAGCATTGTACTCACTGTCGATTTTAGGTCAAGCTTAAGTGCCAACATTAATTAGTAAAGTGAGATTTCCAGGTTCCAGGGTGCAAAGCCTGGGCTAAAACAAGTTGAAATAGTGTTACCGGGTGCTCGATGCCATGTAGAGTCTAAATCAGTAAAAGCCAATTACTTATTATATCATTTAGTATTGTGCTATTATTCATGAGCATTATCAAAATCTGTCTTTAGCCTCTACGGATCGAAAATCAAGTGGTGAAACCAACCCAGCCCCAATGCACTCTATTCGGAGCCATAGGCCCAACCTCTCGTTCCATGAAAGCACAACAAATCAACAATATATATATACATATATATATCACATATAATCATGGAATATCCACATCCAATGCCCTGCACAGGTGTCTCTAATCAAGTGCTAAGTCTCGGGCCCCATATCACTCGGGTGCCAAATATAAATATCACTATAGAATGTATGAAAGAACGGTACAGGGGTACTATACAACCTAGCTACCCAACCCAAGAATGTTATTTAGTACAGTTATTAAAGCTATAAGACCAGAGATAGCCCTACGGAGCCTACCTGTCGTCCTACGACAAAGCGCTGCAAAACCACAGTTCATGCTCCAACCAATGTCAAACGGTCTCCAAATAATCTAAAACTTGTGCCAGTGAATTCTATATGTTAATACGAGTTCAACAGTGTATTTTATGCTAAGTTCCAGACTTGGCCTAACATCAGGCCTAAAATAGGCTTGTGGGGCCCGCTAGCCGAAAATTTGAAAAACAAGCAAGGAAAAATATTTTTTACTTTAGTCTTCACGTTTAGGATTACGTTTGTGATTTCCCTTATCAAACTAGAAGTTACCAAGGAACCATGCAACCGACCGGGATCATTCAATACAATGGTATGAACGTAATTCTAAGTACTATTGCATGTAATGTAGCTTGGGAAGGGGAGAGTGGACGAGTGGTCAGTGCATGAACGACAACTCCAAATGTCACACATCCACGTCAGAAGACTTTCTTTGCCCCAGTTTGGCGTTGCTATAAGTTTTCGATGAGATCCTTTGGCTGTCGTCAGCTCGTGCTGTAAGGTATTGGACCACATCATCACTGTTTTATCAAGGTGTACTGAAAATAAAATTTACTACAGTGTTCCCAACGTCATCAAGAACCTGTGCTCCAAAATTGGGCACAATGAGAATGCGGGAAGGACTTCAAATCAGCCCTGACAGAATTGGCTGAAAAGGGGTTAAAGATTCAATCTTTATGAATATAACATTGGAATTATAACGAATTAACGAATATAATGTGAGTAAGGTAGTTACACTCCTGTAACTTCACCTGCCTTGAAAAATATGTAATTACTTAGCCCTGATACATCAGGACACAACCCAAACCAACACTGCAAGCATCACAATACACGAAGAATCCCTGACCCTCCACTTGCAAGTTCAAAACTGGCGCTGAAGTCAATAAGTCTTTGAGCTTAGTAAAGCTCAACTCACAATTCTTAGACCATTGTAAGGCAACACCCTTCTTGGCCAACTTAGTCAAAGGTGCTGCAATCGAAGAGAACCCCTCGACAAAAAGCCGGTAATATCCAGCCAAACCTACAAAATTATAAATCTTACAAATAGAAGTCGATCTTGGCCAATCACGTACAACCTAAATCTTTACTGGATCAACTTTAATTCTAGCCTTGGACACTACATGTCCTAAAAATGCAACAGACTCTAACCAAAACTCACACTACGAGAAGTTACCATACAACTTATGTTCTCTTAGTGTCTGGAGAGTTAATCTCAAGTGTTGCTCATGATCGGACATACTCTATGAAAATACTAGTATATCATCTATAAATAAAATCACGAATGAGTCCAAGAAGGGCTTAAACACCCTATGCATCAAATCCATAAATACTGTTGGGGCATTAGTCAACTCAAAAGACATGACCAAGAACTCATAGTGACCATAGCGAGTCCTGAAAGCTACCTTAGGAATATCCTCTATGCGAATATGTAACTGATGATAACCAGACTTCAAATCAATTTTAGAGAACACCGCTGCTCCCTGAATCTGATCTAATAGGTTATTAATCATCGGCATAGGATATTTGGTCCTCACAGTAAGTTTATTCAACTACCGATAGTCAATGCACATTCTCATCGTACTATCTTTCTTCTTCACAAATAAAACTAGTGACCCCAAGGTGACACACTGGAATGAATAAAACCTTTATCTAATAGATCATGAAGATGAACCTTCAGCTCCCTCAACTTAGCAAGAGCCATATAATAAGGAGCAATAGAACTGGGATTAGTGCCTGGCTCTAAATCAATAGCAAAATCAATATCACGCACTGGTGGTAGGCCTAGTAGGTCAGTCAAAAGTATATCAAGAAACTTAGAAACAATAGGAACAGACTCAGGAGTAGGGGTATCAACCTGTATATCACGAACATAGGCTAAATATGCCAAACACCCCCTATTAGTCTCTTAGCTTGTAGGCATGAAATAAAACCTGTCGGTTTATGGCTACTTGCCACACTACCAGAGATGAACCTGGTAATTCTAAGGCAACGGTCTTGGCATAACAATCCAAAATCACCCGATGTGAAGAAAACCAGTCCATACCCAGTATGATAACAAAATCCACCATATCTAGCAACATCAAGTCAGCTCATGTCTCCAACTCGCCAATAGAAATCAAACAAGATAGGATCACCCGATCAGCTACTAAAGAATCCTCTACTGGGGTAGCAACATGCATAGACACAAAAATTTATTCACTGGGCAATCCCAAACTGGGTAAGAGGACCCCTCTTAAACATTTCAGTTCTACTAGATAGCATTTCTGTGGGAAAAGAATAATGGAAACAAAACCCCTCGGACAAACAACACAAGTACCTCCCCCTCCTCCCACAAAACATTGCATTCTCCCAATGTATAAATCAAATAAAACAAAAAATGGGTAAGAGGTGTACCTAAAATATCCTAAAATGCGTCACCATATAACTCGAGATCAACCTGAGATAGGTTCTCTGCGACTGCAATCACCACACTTGTGTGCTTAGCCTCAGCTATAATAGGAACCCTGCTGACATGCTCTAACTCAGCCGATGTACCACTAAAAGATGCACCTACCGAATGTGCGCTCCTTCTTTCCTCATCCATCCTCTACGTTACTCTATATGCCCTAACCTTTTTCTTTAGATCATAATCATCACTGTTACTACCTATCCTGTGCTTCTTCTTTTTCTTTCTACTAGAT
>JBDJHY010798926.1:0-15283 GCA_039654485.1 Withania somnifera | reverse complement strand
CATCTGTCATACTCCTGGATAACTGAAACAGAGATAGCGTCAAGGTGTTGCAAAAGATGGTGATTACCTCATGGATGGGTTCACCCAAACTAGTGGTTAAAGGGTATGCATAAGCAAAAATTCTTTCAGAATAAGTGAAATATTGATACTTTCCTATGGTCCCGGGGGACTTACTTGGATCCCTTTCTCATCCTATCCATAGTCCTTCAATATGGTGGGGATAGTGTTGTCTCCTACCAGGGAGCCCAGTCTATAGAATGGCGTCATAGAATCTCCATCCCATTACTCGGTAAAACTATTAAAAAATTAAATATCGATAAGTACGATGTCATCGACCATGTCTTCGAAATTAGAGGAACTCTATTTCTTGCCCTTGGGACTATAGGAAGAGGGTGAAATTTTTATATTTTCCATAATAGAGGTTTGATCTAGAATGGAAGAAAGTTGCATAAAAAATTGTTATTCGGAGGAAAATCTTGATAAAGTGACGTCTATAAAGAAGAACCAGCACTAAGATATGACAAGCGGTACGGTATATTGTCGGTATGTTGTAAAAGGAATAGTGAATTGGTCATGGATGCATAAAAGGGGAGGAATCAAAGAGAAGGCTATCATTTGAATTTTTGATCATTTCTTTTCATCCCTCGACCACACCTATACCATGCTCGAGAGACTGAATCACTATTTGTATGGGGTAAAAATAAAAGGATTGAAGTTGGATTGATTGGGTCGTAAATATCCAGGTACAGGCATAACTAGATTCGAGCACGACCATATCAAGGAATTACAACTCAGTAGATCATGCAATTGAACGAGGGATAAAAGTGCCTGAGGAGCCCGAGACTAATTACAGGTAATGTTTTCATACAGAGAATGACAAATAGGAAAATATGTAAGAGGATATAATTGTATGGATAGTGCTTGTGTCACGCCTCGAGCTTACACCCTATACGCGGTAACGTATTCGCAACCACCAGGTGGCCTAAAACCACCCTTAGATCTAGCATTTATCTACTCATAGAAATACTTAGCAGAAACAACAAAATATAAAACAGTTATAGGCCTCTCACAAGAATCAAATACTACTAATGAATCCAAATTAAAATATTACAACTCTGTCTGAAAGCCACTACTCAAGCTGAGTAACTTAGCTTCTATGACAAGTCCCTAGCTAGATCTAACAATATCTTTTAATTCTAAGTACTACTAAAATCAAGATAAACTCTTAAGTAAGTTTTCCTTCAAACCATGAGGACTCACCAAAAACTGAGCTAAAATGCATGATTTGGTCAATTGTGAGTGTGAGAATGGTTAGCCGGATCTACATGGTATAAGCATGTAGGCATAGAGTATGTATCAGTACATGGAATAAAGTGAGTATGCAGGAATAAAACATGCAACAATATATATATGTTCAAACTGGAATAATACATAAAACAACTTTAAAATGCATGAATATGTCTGGCTTTGATCTAAAGCATATAAATAGCAAAACTATGCAAGTATTAAAAATATAACTAAAACTTCAACTTTCAAGAGTATATATAGAACTCAAGTGAAACACCTCAAAACTCATTAGTTTTAACGATGCAATTATTCACCAAGTTAAAACCTTCTCTACATTAACTGACAGTTAACAAGCATGAGAATGTAATGACCCTCTAGGCCATTTTTTTTATTTTTTTTTGTGAAATTTACCATTTTCTTCCCATAATTTCATTATGATAAATATGTTGGATTTTAAGATTGGTTCCGAAATGAAAAGGTTTTGGGCAAGTTCTGGAGAATTCTTAGTTTTTTAGCTCTAAAGTGTGAAATGTTGACTTTAGAGGTTATTTGGACTTCGTGACCTCGAATTGAAAATAGTTAGTTGCACCAGATCTAAAATGTATATTTGGTCTAGGAGGACCTTCATTTTTTAATTTTACCATTTCGTGTTAATTTTGAGTGGGTTGAGGAGACAAGTTGTTTTAAGAAGAATGAGTGACTTTAGTCAATATTTGGGGTTAGAGTGCTCGAATTTGATATCCGATGTTTTGTTGGATTTGAGAGGTGGTTCTTAGTCTAGAATGAGGTCTTGTTTATTTTCTGTGAATTTCGAGGGGGGTTTGGTCTTTTTGGTATTTTTAATTAAAAATAAACTCTTCATAGATATCGGGTCAAGGAGATCTCAAATTTCTATTTTGATGGGTTTGTTGTGTTTGAAATATCGAATTTAGTATAGTTGAGTATATGGTTTGTTATTGGGATTCTAAATAAATTCTGAAATTGTTGTCAAACAACTTTTTTAACTGTCACTAGGAAAGCCCTATGTTCCTAGTCATGGGACACGATCATAGAGGGTCGGGCTGGGCATTCTTTACATTCGCAGAGGGGTGAGCACATTAGTAGAGTGGTGAGCACAATCGTAGAGTATTAGCGGTGAGTCACTTTCACGATCGTGATCAGAAATTTCATTCGCGATGGGTCTGGGCCGGGTAAGGCCGTATTTGCGGGAGGTGACCGCGATCGTGGACTAGTACTATTTAGATGGAAGTTAAGTTTTAAAACACGAACTCGTTATCCTTTTTCATGAAAATAAATAATTTTATACCCCAATTTTGCAAAGACTAAGAGAGTGATTTGAAGCTATCAATGGTAACAATTTTAACCCTTTTTCATTGATTCCTAACAACATCATCATGATTTTCACCTTTAGTTGAAGGTTTGAATCCAACAATAGTGGTTTAAAGTTTAAACTCGAAAAATTGAAATCCTTGATTTTGGATTATGAAATGGAATGATTTTCCCCCTAAATTTGGTATAAAGTTTTTCCAAGTGATGAGTAGCATATTTGCACAATAAAATTTTGATTTTAATCTTGTGGGCCAAGGTGAAATTTTGAATACAGCTTCAAATTATTGATAAATGTGTATTGGAAGTTGTATATTATTGTCTGCATTGTGTTTGTGGGTAGATTGTGCTCGTTTGGAGGCTCTATGGAAGGGAAAAACTCACGAGTGATATTTTTCTTTTTTCTTAATGCAACTTGAGTTTTTTATGGTCTTTTTATAAAGTGTTAGTGCTTGCTTTTTAATTGCTTTTTAGTAGAATTAATGGTTACATTGGGGATTCCCATGTAGATTAAATGAAGGGGCCCACTTGGGTACTAAATTCAAGTATTTCAAGTTTAAAAATATGAAAATTTACTTGACATTGTGATTCCACATATTTTTGTCATAAAATCATATCATTGATGATGATTTGTAATGCCTTGCTTAGATTTGAATAATTTATATTGATGTTATGCTTTAATCCTTTGAGATTTCGTATATTGATTCTTCAAATTTGAGTAATAGCATTATGATGAGCTATCAAACATGAGTGAGTTATATTGTGAAGCCTAGTGTAGGCTAGATATATAAGTGATTCAATGATTTGCATATGTTACTTGATTACTTTTTGATATTTGAATATGAAACTTGAGTTGGGCCTTGTAAACAATGGAAATGATTTGACTGGAAGTCTGAGGTTCATTTCGGATGTTGAATTAGATAGTCAATCCGAGGCCAATTCTAAATGTATGATATGGTAGGCCGTTTGAGGCTCATTCAGGAGGTCTGGTTTATTGCCAACCGTCTGAGGCCCATTTCAAAGGTTGTGAATTGAGTAGTACATGGACCTTGCGAGTCCTCTATGGGTCCTGATTATGACATATATATGTCAGAAGGTGTGTTTATAAAATAAGCATGTGCCAGAGTCACTTGTTTCATACACCACATTTACTTTGATATATGACTTTGATTGATTTATTTGTGTGATTGATTCGTTGAGATTATATTATCTTGGGTGATAGGTGTCATTACGACCAAATTTTAGGTCATGAAAAGTTAGTATCATAGCACCAAGTTAGTAGGTCCCATTGTACACAAGTCAAGTTTAGTAGTGTCACTTGTTTTGTACACCATATTTACTTTGATGTGTAACTTACATTGATTTGTCTATGTGAATGATTCATTGAGATTATCTTGTATTGGGTGATAACTTGATACTAATTGTTATTTGATGGTGACTTGTGATTATCTGGTCTCCAATGATATCTTGAGGCTTTTGCTGATACTTGTTGTTATGATTTTAGTATTTCATGTTCGAATCCTTTATATCTTAGATTTGTTGTTGGTTGGGCTACTATATGTAAATTGTGTGCATGTTATAATATTGGAGGGTGGTTGGATGATAGGAGTTCTCGTCATCTCTTTATGTTTATACCAATCAACGATGTTGCTGAGTCCCGTGGTTTTGTACTAGCCTTTTGATTTTTTGCACTTTAGTGCTGGTGCAGTGCCCAACACTTAGTAATCTACTTAGATAGTTGTTATTACATGTATATACTTGTTGATATGTTGTGCATTCATTATATGAGAGGTTGGGTCTTTGGCTTTGATGAGAGTGCATTGGGGATGGGCCAGTATCATTACACTATTATTAAGCCGAGAAGGCTAGAGACTAATGTTCATAATAATGATGGATAATGATATAAATTGATAATTTAAAATATTTTAATAATAATAATAATAATAATATAAGTAATAACTTTTCAAGTGTTTTACACTCAACATTGTATCGAGCACCCGGCAATACTATTTTCACTTATTTTAGCCCAGGCTTTACATCTAGCACCGAAAATTATCATTTGACTAATTAATGCTGGAACTTGAGTCTGAATCCATTCGGCAATAAGTAAAGCCGCTGGCACTTGAGGCCATTGTCATACGACAGTGAGTATAACTTTTTGACACTTATGACACTTATTGGCTGTGAAAAATTAATGATACCCGGTCTATTGAGGATGTTGGTGATACCGTTATATTGAGGTGGTGGACACCATGACTTGCCGAGTATGACTTGATGATATTATTGATAAGAGGCATATGATGCCAAACTATGAGACCCTTGAGGCTCTGTGATTTAGGATGTGAGGTTATGATGATGTTAGAGACCGTACGTAGTGACATACCTCCATGGATCTTTCCTCCGGGCTACGACGACATGGAAGGGGGTATAGAACGGAGGAGAGATTTACCGAAAATATTTATGGTAGCCTTCCATGGATTCTGCCTGCGGACCTACGGGTACCGGAGGAGAAAGGTACGCAAGAATAGTTAATTCATGGTGTCTATTTACTTTTTTACATTTGTTTTCTTCAGTGTACCCCTAGTAGTATGGTGATTCCTACGGGTGAGCGTGTTTCTCTGTACACTGCGCTTCTTTCTAGGGGACTTAACAACATTTATATGCATTACTTTAGTACTGGTATTACTGCGTGACTGTTCTTACTAATTATTGATATTTTGTGTTATGAGGGATATTGTGCGTTATTTTGTTATTCATCCATTCATCCCTTACTTGAGTTACGGGTATACCGTCCATGTTCTCCTCTTGTCTTCTTTTGACTCCGGATTATTGTTGTTATTTTTCATATATACTATGCATGGATTTCGGGTACGTTTTCCTTCATTGCCTAAAATCCTGTTTTGTGATTAGCTTGCGATACATGTTCTACTTGTTAATTGATTCGTACTTAAGTAGCTAGCTTCCATGATGTACTATTTGATTCTGTGACCCCTTGAAGCCTACAGGTATGGGTTGCTTCGACAGCTTGTACTCATACTACACTTGCCTATGTGTAGATCCGAGTATAGGTGCCCGACCTTGATTTGCAGATCGTTATTCGTGCAGATCCTATTGATTTCAAAGATTCAGAGTGATCTCGGCATCTAGCTTTTTCTGCTTCTCTTCAGCATTAATATTTGATCTCCATGTATTTTTGGAGATATATTTGTATTAGACAGTTGATTCTTTAATATGTACTTTGAGGTTTTGTATTACATTGATATTGGATTTGGGACATTTTTCATTCTTTATACTTTATCTTTATTCCTTCATATACTATTTATTAAACTTGTGCTTTCCATATTTGATATAGTAGGCTTCCGCTTCAGCTTCAAACTATGAGGTTGGTTTTCCTACTGGCGATATAGTAGATTTTCTCATGATCTGAGAAATCGGGTCGTGATACTTGTTCAAACATTATTTAGTAAAAGGGAGGAGATATTTTTTCTTTATCTGGGGTGTAATTCATTATGAACTAAAAAGTGGTTGGATGATTAGTGAGGTCTTAAAAACGTCATAGAATTCATAATCATCCATTCTATTTTTTATCATGTTAAATAATGTAAATCTTGATTCTTGAGATAATTATTGGTCATGAGATTCAAATAAACAAATTCTTGAATTATAGCTTGAAGCATATAAACTTGAACATAATCATGAACTCATTGAAGTTTAACTAGTTCAGGGAACTTGTAAAATCCTGAAAGTCATTTTTTTTATTGGAAAACATGCTTGAAAACATAATTAAGGTCCATCATTCGTGAAATCAAATTTAAAAAATCCTAGCCATAAACAACATAAGAGCTACTTGAAAGTAGTTTTGGATGTGGGGATGGAAGGAATCCACCACTGAATAGCATGCATACCTGGTAGAGAGTTCCCAAATACGATGATCGTTGGAGATGAATTCGTGAAGGTTGGAGAACCCTAGGTTGAGATAATGTGAAACCTCCCTCTTTTATCTTCTTTCTATTTTCTTTATTGAGTGGTAAATGAGGAGTTTTAGATTGATTAAGTATGGGGGGCTTAGGGTAGGATAGGAAATCCACTAATTCCTATGAATTTAAATACCTTTAGAGATTCTAAAATGACATAGTTTAGTTATTTAAATAGAAAGAATTTATCAAAAAATCCCTAGGGAAAACATGTATGAAAAAAAAAACTTTTGTCCCCTTTTAAGATATGTGAGGCTATAAAATTCTTGGACCCTCACGACATGAGCTGATTCCAGGATAAAAATAGTGATCTCCTGAAATTTCTGCACAACGTGAGGCTTAGTAAAATATCTATAACTATTTACTTGGACCTCGAATTGACATGCACTTTAATGCATTAAAAACTATACTCAGAGAAATTTCTTTGGATAGATTATGGGTCACATAAATCCTTTTATATTGGGAGATATGATCGTTTGAAGTTTACCGATGCATGAAATGACACGAAAACTAGGCTGATAGAAGAGCTTCGAACTTAACTTTGCTTTAGGATTTAATTATGATCTTGAATTATGTAAAGTACTACTCTCGCACCTTGGAAATGATTTTGTCACCTAGGAATAAGTGGGAACTTATAGGAACCAGACTTAAAAATGTATGTAGGTCTGTTCAAATTCTAGCTCTAAATTTTGAGGTGTGACACCTGACCTTGACTAGTGGAAAATATTTAAATAACCAACTGACCATGTAAAAACTCAGTCTTAGCCTCTTGGGCAAAATGGTTGTTTAATTGACATTGTTCTCATTCTTCAAGTTTTAAATATATTCTGACCGACCTGTTATTCATGTAAATTGCAACATCTCTGTAAGATCACTGACTCTGAACTAGGCTTAAATCAATATAAAGCCAAAATACTAATAACTTCATGAAAATCTAACAATTTCTATAAACAGATTTAGACCCTACAAGACTGACAAATATGCAGGTTGACCCTAAATTCTGACTTTACTCAATGTTAATGGCATATGTACTCATCAAATCAATATTATAAGATTCGACTCCAACTATTAAAAATAAGAAATATTTATGGAATATCATGTCAACAATATGCAAATTCAACAATAACTAACAAGAATTTCGCTAAAAGAGAAATCTCATCATAATATGTGGATCGAAGGATTTGTCTCAATATCTACAACTTCTATCTCAACTGAACCTTGGAGATTAGACATAAGGATTGGAGACAACTCTTGTTGAAAGTCCTACATATAAAGCCTTAGGACTGAGTTCTTGCATAAGTTTGTCAACAATTAGAAAATCCTAGGTTGGTATATGAGAGAAGAATCGAGGTTTTCTCTCTGAGTATTAAAAGAATGAGTGAGTTTATAGGGTTTAGGTACTTATGATATCCCATAGGAAAGCTAAAACAACATAGCATTGAAGTAACAAGACTTGGGAAATTACTGGAAACCTTGTGAAAACTAATTTGTAGAACTGTTACAACACACAACAAATTGACCTATGATTTATGGAGTGCATTCCATGACTCGTGACTTGAGTTGTGGTACTAGGGTTTGGTGATTAGAATTTGTATGGCATTCCACGAGTTCACACCATAAGTCCTGATTTCTATTTCATGACTCATGAAGTGACTTATGGCCTGATGGACAATGCTTGATGGTTTTCAGGACTGGGATACCGTGAGTTACAGTATGACTCGTGGTTTCCATCTCACGACTCGTGGTACGACTAGTGGGAACCTATGCCGAAATTTCATCCTTCTGCTAGACTTCCCTATGAGTTGATATTATGACTCGTGGAATGAGTTCCATGAGTCGTGACTCAACTCATGGTCACCTAGGATTGTATTTAAGATTTTTCTAAGCTAAGTCTAGGTTTTTTAAGACTGAGTCAAGTATGGGATACTACAGATCGGCTATACCACATAGAATGTACAACATCGGGTTGACATCCTCCAACAGCTAGAGGATAAATGGAAAAGATATATTGGATCTGTCATTGTCGATGAAGGGAATAATGTTATCTGATTGGTCGAGGAATGTACTTCGTTTTCTATAAATTGAGACCTCCTCTCCCATTGTAAAGGATCACTTCCTGCTCCTCATTCTCCCTTAAGCAATATGAATTCTTTAGCTTGTCCTTACACATTAGTCTTTTCCTTCATATTCATATATTCACGTTGTAACGACTCGAGCTCAAATGATCTCGGTGATTCACTAATAAGAATAAGTCCTCGCCTGTGCATTATGATTTGATCCTAGTCACTACTTGTTTGATCTATTTACTTGTTTATTTACGTTATCTATTTAATTATTTTTGTTTTATCACTAATCCGAAGCTAAGAATTCTAATGCGTACTCTTGACTCACGTACAAATTCAACTATACCAAATCGACTGTAAACAAACTAAACAAATATAAGAAAAGGATTCATAAAATTAAAACATGGTGAAGTATCACCGGTGCAAGTTGCCATAGCTGACTAGGTAGGAAACCGAAACCAAAAAGGTGACAGTATTAGTAATAGTTGCTAATTCTAGGACCATTGGACCTTATCTATTAAATAGACTTCATTGTGAAAGTAACACGTTTTCTAATAGCACTCGCGGACCAGCCATTCTGAACATCTAGAGGATACAAATGGGCACACTATTAAGCTCTTGATAAAACAATAACTGGTTTACAATCTTCTCCACCACAATGTAATAAAACATACGTATTTTCTTTATAACTCTCTACACCCTTACATTATTAGCTGCATATAGGCGAGGATTCTGTCTTGACTTGGCGAAAGCAGGTTGCAGCATCACTACTGCCGCTCGTCGTGTTGGCAGACTGAAATCTCTCTGCAACCAAATTAACTCTGAGGACCCCGACATGCATTTGCTCTCGAGCTTGATGTCACCTCCAATGGTTCTAACATTGAGGCCACTGTGCAAATGCTTATATTACAATCACAATCATATAAGCATCAGATGACTCATACATATATTCAGAGCTGAAGATGACAATCAAGATAACTAAACTCGCGATTCAACATAATAAGCATCAACAAAGCTTAATAATCATCAAGTCATAGTTTTGACGAATCTAACTTTTCCAAGGCGAATTACTTATAGACATGGTGAATTAAGAACTTGCTCGATCCCATACGTACTTAATCACAATATCGTCTAAACTATTTACAAACACCTTAGAAGTATGTTTGTGGTGAAAAACACACATAAGAGGTTTCATCTTAACTTATGTTAGCCCAAAATGTATGTCAAGCACCTCTAATGTTCACCACACTAACAAGTTCCAACCTACACATAGAAAGGCTTAACAACATCTATTCATAATCATTAAGTTCAATCCATATTTGATAGGAAAGATGAAATAACATTTGAGAAATAGAAGGACGTTTGAATATTTCTACCAACTGAGGTTCAATAACCACTTTTGTTCATGTTAAGATCAAACAAGGAAGTGAGCAAGAAACAACTTATGATCATGAGGAGTACAGTTACTAGTAATTCTTCCGTCTTGCATTATAAGGGATCGAGAAATAGCTCAAATATATCACTAAACTTAATGAAATAACTTACATATGTCACACGTAAAAGGGGTGGGTGCTCGTAAGAAATGAAATGTTTAGATAATGCCGCATGGTAAAATCTAGTAGTAGTAGGGCTCCATTAGTAGTTAGTGCTTCAAATGAACCAAGTATGTCATGATAATGGCATAAATAAGCCTAATTATTAACAGATGAAATGGTTGAGCCATTTTTGAAAGTTCAATTGTATATTTGAGCTTTTTCCTGTGGTATCAACAAATCATTATGCATTGGTAGAAAAGAAAAACAAATAACCTTACATTTAATGAAATCAGATGTTTGCTATTTTTTTTTTTTAAAAAGTCCATCTTTAAATGATTTTACTTTTTCTACTTGATCTATATTAAATAAAAATACTTAAATTCTCTATATGATCCTCGTCAAAAAGTTATTAATGTAATATGGAAACAACATAAAGAAAATGGCCTAGGAAGGGAAAACAATAAATAACTAGCGTCTCCATTATTAAAGATTTTACCTTTTCTTAGACTCATTTTTTAATATATATGATAAACTATGTTGTTTGGACTTTTAAAAAAAATCAATAATTGTGCGTTAAATATTTTAAAAGTATTGTATTTTAAAGAATCTGACATAAACGGTGTGGCATAAAAAATGAAAACTGCACGCACTTAGATGATTAGTAGAGAGGTAAGTTGATATCTAAATGAAAAATGTATTTTGATATTTCCTCTATGAAAAGTAGAGAGGTAAGTTGATATTTCCAATATGAAATTCTTAGCTAGTTGCAATTTTCAATATTTTAATTTCTAATATTTTATGTTGTATTGACACAAGTAAATTTTTTTAATTAATCATTCAGAAAATATACATACTCACATATCAAGAAATAAATCCAAGTAGATTTAAAATGCCAAGGTCTACTTGGTTTGCTTGGTTCTGATAAGTTTTCTAGTACGGATTTTGTTGTTTAGGTATAAAACTTTTCTGTAGCTAATTATATATTTTTAGTTGTAATCAAATTACTAGTGTTGTGCTTGAATATTTATGTAGTCAATGCAATAATTGATAATAATGCTAGCAGTATCCGTTGTGCTGATAACAGTCTAAATTCTATGCACGAACAATATTAAAAAAATAAACAACTGTGGGGTAGTATCTTAATCTCGTCTTCAATTGTGTTAACTTTATTGACTCCAAATCGATACAACAGGTACTGCTAGCATTATCAATGACTGCACATAAATATTCAAGCACAACATTAGTCAGTTGATTAGAATTTGACAACAACTAAAAATATATATAATTTTGTACCTAAACAACAAAAACCATACTAAAAAACTTATCAGAACCAAGCAAGCCTTGGCATTTGAATGAACTGGGATTCATTTTTGATATGTGGGTATGTATAATTTCCTGGATGACTAATTAGAAAATTTTAGAAAACTTACGTGTGTCAATACAACGTAAAATATTAAAAATTAATAAATAAAAAATAGCAGCTAGTTGAAAATTTCATAACTTATCTCTACTTGCTTACTCGATGTAAACTTTTCCAAAGTCTATGACTTATCATAGATATATTCGACAAATGAGTTATAAAAAAAGGTAAGAATATTCTAAAAAGGCTTAGTGATTTATTGCTTTCCCTTCTCAAGCCGTTTTCTTTTATGTTGTTTACATATTACATAAATATTTTCTTTAAGAAAATATATAGAATTTAAGGATTGTTATTTAATATAACTCAAGTAGACACAGGAAGTTCACTTAAAAATGAAAAGTCAATAGAAAAGCAAATATCTAATTTCATTAAATGTGTAAATTATTTTTTCCCCTTTTCTACCAATACATAGTGATTTTGTTGGTCCTACATAGATTAAAATATTCCAAGAAGAAACAAAGGAAAATAATAAGACATTGGGAATTCACAATTTAAATAGCAAAATTAGTTCATGGAAATGATAATTTATCGAGGGGAAACATCAATAGTTTTTATATTGTTGATTAACCTAACAACTAAAAGAAATTTGTATCACTTAATTAGGGATTTTGAATTCGAACATTGATAATTTTTTTTTAATTAAAAATAATAATTAATAAAAAAATAAAAAATTAATCAATAATAATAACTATGCCTCACTCCAAAATGGGTTGAAGTTGAAAAACAAAGCTAAAGACATTAATAGCAAAAAGAAACGGCACTCCTTCAGTTTTAGTTCTATATTGCACTTGAGGCAAGTTCAGAATCTAATATCAGCCGGTTTAGAATTAGTATTATTTAGATATTTTAACCAAGTTTTGTCAATTGATTATATTAATGTCTAATAAAGTATTTTAATTAGATTTTAAAAAAATATATATTTATTTTTATTTGTTTACTAAATAGTTAAGTTAACCACATAATTGTACTTTTATTTACATTTTTTCTCGATTATGTTTTATTGAACCGAAGAATCTTATAAAAAATAGTCTCTCTGTCTTACCTTTGATGTCAAGGTAAAGTTTCTGTAACTGTAACTCTAGTCTCCCTAAACTCCACTGTGTAGGACTATGCTAAGTATATTATTGTCTTTGTTGTTATTGAAGTTAATCATATAAAATGTATTATTTACTCATCAACTTCAAATAGAAAATAATTGAGATTTTATCGTTATTGAAGTGAATGTGTATAATAAGGAAAATGATATATTTTATGTGGTCAACTTAATTAATTAATAAATGAATGAAAGTGCACACACAATTTTATTTTTTAACCAAATGTGTTTCATTAAAATACTTTATCAAAAGTTAAAAGATTCAATTAAAACAAAACTTAATTTTTCAGTTTTAAAAAACTGGCTATGTCTTAAATCATTTAGCAGAAATATGTCTTGTGAATGCTCCAGTCTATCACACTCATATGTGAATCCACCTGCTGATAAAATATCCTAATAAATGATACATGTATTTTTTAATATTTTTATTTTGAAAAAATATAGAATTTTACTTTAAAAAAAATTGTCATGACGAGTGTAGAGAAAACAAATTGGAGAAGCATAAAAAAAAGGCATTAGGAACGAAATAGAGAAATATTATAAGATAAATAATATAATTAATCAAACATTCTTATCATATTTATATTTTATTCACTAGTTAAAAAAATTACAGTATATATCACTTTTTTTTAAGTGCAACACATACGAAGAATCCCGATATATAACTTGGGCGCGATACATATCTCATGATACATCACATGTATCACGGTTATACGGTATATCGTGTATCTAATTTTGTATCTGAATGATTTTACATGTATTCGTATATATCTAGAGGGTTACTTGAGTATCTATCGCGACCCTCCTTATGTATCGCACATAGAAAAAGTGATGTGAAATGTAGTTTCGAAAATTAGTGATATGCGAAATAATTAACTCCTATAATAATGTGTTTTACGTAGTTTAACCAAATATTATAAGAGTAAACATGAAACTTTTATGTATTAAGAATAGGTGAGAACGGCTTCTCACATGCTCAGATTTGTATGTTCATGAGACATATATGTGCTAAGTTGAGGTATTCAGATAATAACTTGCTAAATTTAAGTGTTAAATTGATAATCAAAAGTTAAGCTTAAGTGTATGTTATATGTACTTAGTGCCTAAATCTAAAGATGAAATTGGGTCTTTTGTACGCATAAAAAAGTGTTGATCTTTATTTTTTAAAATTTTACTTTGGGACAATCTTTGCTATGAACCAAATAAAATCAAATGTCAAAATGTTACCTCCACATTATTATTGAAATTACACTTCAAATTTTTTACATATCCAACGAATGAAACACAAGAAAAGTACAAATATAGTGTTTTTCTCCTCCTTAAAGGGTGTTTGGCTAAGCAAACTAACTTATAAGCATTTTTTGGACTTACCTCTCTGTTTGATAAACTAAAAGTATTTATAAGTCAAAATAAGTTAAAAGTCATAAGTTGGTCTCTTCCAATTTATTATTTTTCCGCTTATAAGCAACTTTTAGTTTGATTAAATTTTTACTATTATAAACCTAATATTATTTTGTAGTTTCTAAAATAATCTTACTAAATAAAATCCTAACCTACTCAGTCACATCACTTCCTTATCTACATCTTTAAAGTCCATCAATTCTCTACAAACAATATTTTGTATTTGAGTTTATTTAGAATTTAAAGCATATAATAATCATGTCTATTAGTGTAAATAGTTTTAAGGATATTTAAGTAATTTTGACACAAAAAGTGCTCATTAGAACTGTTCTACGTGCGTGTTTAGGATCACCCCTTGTGAGTTATCACTTGTTCCTATGTGATATAATCATTTGTACAGTGCATAGGTAATGTTTGATAAGATTCAACATCATGAGGAACTTCTAGTGCAAAGTTAAGTTCAAAACTTTTCTATCGTTGTAGTTTACGTATTGTTTCATACGTGTGTCAACTTTAAAAGATCATATATCCTAATATATGAGGAGTTAGATGACCCATTACCTATGCACGGAAATATCTCAGAGCCTAGTTTGCATTGAGGTTGGAGTAAAAGATTATGAGTATTTGACTAAAACATCATAGTCCCTGTATCAGGAGGCAACACACCACTATCGCCCATAGGGAGTGGGGGTGGGAGACACGCCCTTATAGCCCTGTATCAGGGGCGAGCTGCATGCCTATAGGCCACACCTCTAGGGTGACTCCCCCTCTATTTTAAAGATATGAAAAGTTATATTCTCTTGCTCAAGGGTGTTTTGGTAACTTTCAATTCATTAAATATCAATACTACGTCGTTTTGGAGTCTTTTAAGGTACTAAATTACATGAAAACTAATGTAATTCCTAATATATCCTTAGACCCCCACATTTAACCAAATCTAAACCCCTCATTCACCACTTTATCAAAAAAGCAAAATAAAGAAAAGAAAGAGATTCTTCATCTTCTCCTAACCTAGAGTTCTCCAACCTCCATGATTTCATCTCCAAGGGTCATTATTTTTTAGAATTTCTGCCTACCAGGTATACGGGATATTCAATGATAGACTCCCTTCCCCCTCCCTCCCCCCCTCTGAATACCCAAAATTACTTTCAGTATATATATAATTTCATGTGTTTAAGGCTAGG
>JBDJHY010798817.1:0-15283 GCA_039654485.1 Withania somnifera | reverse complement strand
ACTGCAGAAGCCAAGGAGAACAATGCTTCTTTAACAAAAAAATGGGGGGGCAAGGTTGGAAACGAGATCCATGCCATAGCTGTGGTTGTTTCTTCCTCCGGATCAAACCAAGGCTCCCACTTGAGAGGCCTCATCTGATGGGCTATGTTCTTGTCTTTAACGTAGTACACAGGCTTTGATAGCAGCTGAATATAATCTTCAAACAATGTGCATCTTATCAAGACATGCCTATTACATAGCAGCCCTACGTTACATTCACCTTTAAGTTCACACTGCATGGGAATAAGTCTACGTAAATCTTGTATTGCTGGCCAACTATAAGAGAACTTCCCCACCACAGCATACTCCAAGTTTTCATGCCTGATCATGCATTCAATCTCCTCTAAACTCCACTGCACAGTGGGTTCTCCATGCTGCAAGACGACTGGTTTGGTGGGTATAGGTTTTATAGGCTGTTTTATAGGGTTTTGGGGGTCAGATTGTAGGATTTTCGCGTAGTTTAATGTAGGATGATGCTGGACAACCTCAGGAGGAGGCTGTCCAGTGGCCTGGGAGGCCCTGAAAAGGCTGAAAGACGTAGGAAGAAGGTCGGTATTTCGCTAGCTAGAGAGGAACCCTAAGGCGTAGGGTTTTTTATTGGGATGGATAGGTTCGATCTATTATGTAGCTCATATAATTATGTCAGTTGAAAAAAAAAAATCCCACTGTACATTAATTTTTCAGTTTTATACTTCATATGGTTTATATAGTTCATTTCATGATGTTAAAGCTTATATGTGCATGGCCTAACAGTTGCAGAAATTGTTATAGCTTTTCTAAAGTGTATAGTATTATTCGTGTTTTTAAGTAATACATTTTATGTTTTACAAAATTGTTTTTCGTTTTAGCTTGCTTTTCTTAATACACTCAATTTTAGAAAAACTTGTGCCACAATATCATTTACTTCATAGCTCACATAATTAGTAAATTCAAAGAACTGATGCATACTTTTGTACTTACACTGGATTGTAATATAGATTCAGACTATCCATTTCACATTTAAGGATAGTCAGGATGTTTATCCTAGTGGCATTAGTTGATGAATCCTCAATCCTACGAGGACTAATGCAATATCTTTATTTTTAAAATATGATTCATTTTTAGGTTTTAATATATTTTTATTAGCTAGGGCCTGTTCATAGCAACTCAGTTTCTTATGTTAGAGGCTTTCAGACAGAAGTCAGTTGAAGTAGATCCCTCTTTTATAGATTTCAGCGAGATATAGTACTTTTAGTATTCAGAAATGTTCTTATGATTTTTAGTTGAGTTATAATTAGTAATACTTTAATCATGTTTAGTTTTGTGCTTCCACTCACTTCATGTTATGATTCTAGTGTATGCATGATCCAAGGGTTAGTTGAGGGTCTTTAGGATCTTGGGTACCATATACCATCCAGGGTATAAGCTTAAAGTGTGACATTTATTCTCCTCTTTAATCTTTGACTAATTCAAGATGTCGTCAATAAAGATGCTCACAAACAGGTCTAAGAATGGCTTGAAGATTCTATTCATCAAACTCATGAAGGTTGTCGGGGAATTAGTAAATGTAAAGGGCATCATCAAGAATTCATAAAGGGTTTTTGTAAGTCCAAAGGACATCACCAAGAATTCATAATGCTCAAATCACAACCATAAATTTTTCTACATACTCTACCTTCTTTAGATGGTGATACCCTGACCTTAATTCAATTTTGGGAAGGATACAAGAACCTTGAAATTGGTCGAATAAATCATCTATGTAGGCATCGGGTAATTGTTCTTGATGGTTAATATATTCATCTTATTACATTATATATGCATAATTACACTACCATCTTTCTTTTTTTTACAAATACTATTGGAGTTCCCCAAGGGGAAGAACTGGGGCGAATGAAACCTACCCAAAAACTCCTATAGTCGGGCCTTTAGTTCCATCAACTCTGTCGGGGCCATAAAATAATATGAAATAAAATAGGATGGGAACCAAAATCTATGTCATTACAAAAGTCAATGTGCCATCCTGTTGGCAAGCCAGGAAAATCTATAGGGAAGAACTCCAAAAATTACCTAAAAACTTGAATAACTCAATTAGCTTCACTTCAAAACTGTCATCCCTGCGACAATCCAAGAAAGCCATACAACCTTTTTAACCAGTTTTTTGGCCTGAAGGAAGAAAGTGATCCAAACTAGTCCAGGAATTTAATTTCCCTCCCATACCAGTTGATTAGATCTTGGCTTTGCTAACATCATAGTCTTAGTACTATAGTCCTAAAATAGAAAAATTTGGTGACTGCCAAGTCATACCCCGAATTATCAAAATAGAACATCCCTAAAAAATTAAGTATATATAAACTCTTCACCCCAAAAACTTCATAGGGCAAGACCTAAGTACCTTTTAACTAATACTGATTGTACCATAAAAATAGATACATGAACAAGGATACTAAGAAATTCACAAGACAAATCAAAGTCCTTAGTAGATGTAATAGACTTATAATAGAAAGTTAATCCAAGGTAAAATAAGATAGATGTCATGCGATAACAAACTAGGAGAGTACCTATGGTGAAAACATCTGACACCTCCTCCTCTGGCCTCCCTAGAAAATTATAAAAATGGGCTTTATTTTGTCTAACTTTTTCCCTTACTCGGAAGCACATAGTATTTCAAACCTATCCACCGACCAAACTAATAGCTACCATGACCTTGGCCACCACATCCCTAAGGATGATTCCCCCTACCATGATAGCCCCTATCCCTATCTATTGAGGCTATAATAGTCTACTTCAAATTCTCATCCTATATATTTTGAGTAAAACTTCCTGATGTGACCCAACACTTTGAAATAATAGCAAATACGATCTAGGGTAGGTCTCTGAAATGATGATGCCGAATGAATATAACCCTTATACTCAGAAGATGGATGTTTTCCCCAAAAGACCTCAATCTAAGACCTATAGTGAGGACTAAATAGGTTGAGCAGAAGGAATATTGAAGATCTGCCCCGTTGAATAAGACCCACTTAAGCTACCTCCCCTACAAGATTTTTTATACTTTTTAGTCTTAGCGTAGTCCATCTAAAAACTACCTATACTCTAGTTATATGGTCAACAACATCCTAATAACGCTCAAATTACACCTCCCACTGAAGTATAAATGATCGTTGGTCAAATATAGAACCCAACAAGGTTGGGGTCGATCCATAGGGAATATGGTATCAGATTTATGCCCAATAACAATAATTAGTCAATTAGGGTTTTTTTCTAGCAACAAACATAAAGTGAAATGAGGGATGTGTATATCAAAGTATTAGTTGCAATTGCTTGTGATTTATAGAAGAATCCAAGTGTTTAGTTAATCTAGATTTATTTCCACCAGGGTTTAGGAAACCTTCAAATTATAATCTTATACGGTTGTGCAATCTTTCTTAAATGCAGTGTTACGTATAAATCCAATACTATTCACTAAGTGTTTTTTTACTTTTAATTCTAGATAAATCTCTTTTACACCGGGTTAGGGATGTGAAAGAGTGTTTTGTCCTTATCATGATAACTCAAGACGATTACTCTTGATACATCAACAACCATTAGACGAGGTTTAACGCCTTGAATTTCTTAGGATAATCTCAATTACCAATTTTAACCATAGAGTTAGTGCTAGTTAAACCTAGGCATGTTATAATGTTTGCAACCACTATAAATAATTTATTACATAGAGAATAGGTTCATACATTAGAGTAGATGCAAAAATCATATTCGAGTTACAACCCTAATGAAGATTCATCTATGGATCCCACAACCCTAGAGTTGAGGGTTTAGCCTCCCATCGATATTAACATACAACAATAAAGCGATAAATTAGTAAATATCGTATCACTGAAATAATCTTCCAATTGATGTAGAATAATGATCAATGATCTTGAATCTCCACTTGTTTTTATGGAGATAAAATACATATGAAAATCATTAGGTCAAAAGTATCTAATAATCATAATATTCAAACTAACCTAATTCTAGTATTTATAGAGCATGGATGTAAGTACAATATTAGAAACTTGATTAGCTCATTGCTCCTCGTTGGACGGAACCCTGGAAAAACTATCTAGTGAAAGTCATACCGTCTAGTATACCTTCTGTCACCTCCATGACGCAATGAGATTACAATCAGGCAAAAGACTTTGGGTGAACCGTCTTGTCTCAGAAGAGGTGTCTCTTGAGCCATATGGTCTTTTGACCTATCCAGTGATGTATCTATTGGGTGATGGATTTACATGAACCGTCTTTTTATAGGCGAATCTCCCAATCCACCGCCTGACTTGGCCTTCTTATTTAATGCCTTTCCTTTTAGGTGATGGTCTTGGACAAGCCGTCTAGTAATAGATAAAACTTCCAAGAATTCTGAAAAACTTGCCCTTTTTCTGTACAATTGCTTCAAACTTCCACATATTGACTTAACCCTATAAATACTTATAAAACACATTAAAACACACCATTGTTACTCAAGAATGCATTATTTATCGGGTTTAAAGTGCAATATGTGACATCAAATACCATCATATCAACACCCTAAACTTAAGACATATGCTTGTCTTTGAGCAACAACAAAACTCGTACACATTAAACACATAAAAAACCCCTTATACACAACTCAATGAAGTACAATCAATTAGTGAGCATCATATCACATTGTCTAACTGTATCTATTCACACACTTGTAACTTTTTTTGAGTGAAACACTAAAAGACCTTTCACAAGGCTTGTGTCCCCTAGAACTATTGCATTAACTTATTCACTACTGCTTAAAGTATCAACTTGATCTCACCACAAAGAAGTCCCACACACAAAGATTTATTTATACTGGGACTAGGAAAGTATCATCTCACACTCAGAAAGAAATCTAATTATATACACAATAGCCACTGGCTTTCCCTTATCAATTACAATGCATTTTTTAGTAGGTTAACCCGAATCACCTCAGGACTTTGTTTATCTTATAATAACGGTTTGAGTGCTAGTAAAGCATGATTTGGAAACATTAGTGACTGAATCAATTTGTTCCGTTACCTCTTTTTACTCTTTCACCATTCGCCTTTTTACAATCTCCTTTTCTTAGTACATGGCCTCAAGCCCCTTTATTATACAACTTGAACTCCTTCCTTTTTTGTATAATCTCTACACTAAATGTTATACACATTGATGTATAGGTATATTTCTTTTCTTTTCATTTATTTTCTTTTCTTTTGTATGAGAAGACTTCATGGTAGCCACCCTCAACCTAAATTCAAACTTAGGTTGAAGACACGTTACTCACTACCAGACCAGGGCCAAGATAGGCTGATTGCCACGTATTATTTTGAGTTGCTTTCTACCCAGCCACCCTAGACTTAGATTACAATTCCTACATCTAGGTTTAATATCCAATAAAGAATCAGGGCCACAACAAAGACTTCTCAGTATTATTCTTTTCTTCAAGGGGTAATTCAATAGTTGGTTTCAGTAAGGTATTAAAGAATTCAAATTTGAAATGCAACAATTGTTGGTGACTCTTTTAAGGCTTTAGTGACTTATCAAATAATTCCTAGGATCATTTTGATATCATCCTACTTTACTTGTTCTTGATATTATGTAAATCAAAAAGATTATACAAAATCACTCAGCCACACATGCAAGTATATACTCATTTCAATTCAAACTTGTTAAGAAATGGTTCAGGGATATACAAACCCAATAAATAACAGCCTTATTCTACAACATTTTAGAATGAAATACAATCAACACATGATAGAAGCCAATAAAATATCTTAATGTTGATATTTTATTATATACGTGGCTATCAATGTTTAATGGAGTACATAAAAATAAATAAAATTACATCAAAATAAATGAACAAAAATACATTGAAATTAACCTATCATGCGAGTTCTCCTAGATACCATGCCCGAGGGAAAATATTCTGGCAACAAAAACCCTCAAATGCATAAAAAAAAATACAAGGTACACCCCTTCCCACATATAAATGGAGCATTGTCCCCAATGCACGACATATCAAGTTCAATAAAACAGAAAGAGAAAGTGTACCTTAATGTTTCCAAGAGTTGGGTTTTCTCCCAATAGCACTTGATTTAACATTGCAACATGAAGAAATTCACATGCTTGCTCAGACTGCCTCAAGTAGATGCCTCTCCAAAAATTGCACTATCCTAATAAACTCGTGGAATTTCTTGAGGCGCTTCTCGTTTACTTTAAACCTACTACTCTTTTCATTTTCTAGTTCTACTGATCCTGATGGAGAAATTGTTGTGGCCAGTTACGGGCCAGACCATTTTAACTTTAGCTTACCTGGGAATAGCTGCAAAAGTTAATTGAATAGTACACAAGATCTCTCGGTTGAAACTCTCGCCGCTCAGTCCTTTGATCATGATACTTATTCATTCGCTCCTTGTATATAGATGCCCTTTCATAGGCCTTGGTACAAAAATCATCCAATTAATTGATTAGGTCCAACCATAGTTTGACGGTTGTAACCCTTTTCAAGGCCCATGTTGCCTTATGTTCAGGTTCTACGATCAAATTACAGGACTTCCCAAATAGAAGTTGTAAAGTCTACATACCTATTGGTGTTTTGAATACAGTTATGTAAACCCAAAATATGTTATTCAGCTTACGAGACCAATCAGTTCTTGTGGCATTCACTGTTTTAGCTAGAATTGACTTGATTTCGCGATTGGAAACCTCCACCTAATCACTAGTTTGAGGATGATACGGGGTATCCACCTTGTGCTTCTTCACCATATACTTATCTAATACTGCTTTGAAGGCCTTATTACAAAAATGCCAGCCTCCATCACTCATGATTACTCTTGGGATCCCAAATTTTGTGAAGATCTTTTTTCCAAGAAAAGTCACGACCATATTTTGTTCATTTATGGGTAGGGATAAATCTTCAACCCACTTTGATAGATAATCAACATCCACAGATGATGTACTTTTAACTATAGAAACTGACAAAGGGCGTCATTAAGTCAATTCCCCATACATCAAAGAGCTCAACTTCTAGGATGAGAGTCAACGATATTTTATGTTTGCAAGAAACATCTCCTTGCATCTACCATTTTGGATATGACTTTGCAAACTCATATACATCATGATGCAATGCAGGCTAGAAATAACCATACTTATAGGATTTTTTGTGTTGTTTGGGCACTCCTATGATGACCTCCAACTGGTGATGAATGACATGCTTTAAGAATATCTCCCATTTTCACTTCTAGAATACATTTCCTTATCATAATATCTGCACATAGCCTAAATAAGAAAGGCTCATCCCAAAAGTATCTTTTGGCATCATGGAGAAATTTGGAGCCTTTCTATCTCAATATCCAAGACCCTTTCATTAAGGAAAACATCTTCAATTTTTGCATCCACCTCTTCTCGCCCATCTGCTTCCAGTCTTGAAAGATGATCGACCATTAGGTTCTAACACCCCTTTCGGTCTATAACCTCAGAAATAAATTCCTATAGCAATAGTATACAATGTAGTAACTGAGGTTTAGCATCTCTATTAGCCTTGATATACCTCAGGTCTGCATAATCAGTATGCACGACCACTTTGGTGCCTAGAGGTAAGATCTAAATTTTTCAAAAGCATAAATCACAGTCAGCAGCTCTTGCTCAGTAACACTGCAGTTCTTTTGTGTCTCATTTAAAACCTTGTTGGCATAACAGATAGGATGAAAAATCTTTTCCATTTTATTGCTAAGTACATCTCCCAGCACCACACTGCTAGCATCGCACATCAACTCAAAGGCTCTGTCTAGTTTGATCTAACCATGATTGGTGTAGTGATCAATCATTGTTTGAGCCCTTAAAAGGCATCCAAACATGCTTCAAAGAACATGAAATTTACCTCTTTCTCAAGGAGTTTGAATAGAAGGCATGAAATTTTTGAGAAATTCTCAGTAAACCTCCAGTAAAAACCTTCATGAATGAGGAAGATTCTCACCCCCTGACAGAAATTAGTGGAGGTAGATTTTCAATCACCTATACTTTTGATTTATCCACATCAATACCTTCTAATCAAACCTTGTGTCTTATAAGGATTCCCTCTCTGACAATAAAATGGCATTTCTTCTAATTAAGGACAAGTTTCACTTAAATGCATCTTTGTAGGGCATTTTCCAAATTAGTAAGAAATCCTCAACAGTGTCACGTACTATAGAGAATTCATCATTAAATACCTCCAGTGAATCCTCCACCATGGCTGAGAAAATAGACATCATATTCCTTTGAAAAGTAGCGGGGGATATTGCACAATCCAAAGGGCATATGCTTAAAGGAAAATAAGTCGTAGGGACATATAAATGTTGTATTCTCATGATCTTCAGGTGCTATGACAATTTGGTAATATCTTGAATATCCATCTAAGAAATAGTACCAGCCCCGGCCAGCAAGGAGATGTAGCATCTGATCCATAAATGGCATAGAAAAGTGGTATTTTAGAGTAGAAATATTTGGCTTTCGTTAATATATATAGATCCTCCACCCAGTTATTGGTTGCTATGGTATTAGCTCATTCTTTTCATTCACCACCACTGTATGCCTCCTTTATTTGGTACACACTTAACTAGACTCACCCATTTGTTATTCGTAATTGGGTAACCAACCCTGACATCCAACCACCTAATAATGTCTTTTATTACCACCTCTTGCATAGGTGGGTTAAGTCTCCTCTGGTTTTCTCAATTAGGCATAATATCTACCTCTATATCTATATGATATAGGCAAATGTCTAGTGGAATATCGATGATATCTGTAATCGTCCATCCAATTACCTTCCTGAACTTGTTCAAAGTATGGACTAGGGTTGTAACCTGCTGATACACCAACTGTGCCGAGATGATGACTTACAAGGTGTTTCTAGTTCCCAAAAAGGCATACCGTAAATGTCTTGGGAGTGTTTTAAGCTCCAAACCTGGAGGCTCTTTAATTAATGGCTTTGTTGGTGGTGTCGGCCTATTTTGTAGGTCTAAGTTGAGCTTTCTTGGCTCATATGAGTACGACCCTACCCCAGTTAAGGAGTTCACAGTTTCCTCATGACCATTCATTCCTTCACCATCGTAGTTCATCATAACTTCTACCAACAGATCAATAAATAATTTCTCATCAACTTGGGGTTCTTTGACATTATCCCATTTGGCCTCAATAATGGAAAGTACATTCATATCTTGTGGTTGCATCATGGATTTGCAGATGTTGAACATGACCTATTTATTGTTTAACTAAAATTTCATCTCGCCTCTCCCAACATCCAATAAATCTCTTCCTATTGCTAAAAATAGTATATCCAGAATTATGGGAACCCCAAAGTCAACATTACATTCGAGGATAACAAAGTTTGTCGGAAAGATAAGACTTTTCACCTTAATGAAAACATCAAATAAAATTCCTCCTGGTCTCTTGACTGATCGATTCTCCATAAATAGCCACATATTTGTTGGTTTGGTGGTCCCTAATCCCAACTACCAATAGATTACGAAAGGTATCAATTTGATAATGGCTTGTAAATCACATAGTGCTCAAGCAAGATAGAAAGATACGATAGTAAAAGGAATAGTGAATTTTTCTAGGTCTTCCTTCTTTTGCACAAAAGACCAGGATGATACAGTCCTAAAATGATGAATATTATTGTCTGGCCAAAACTAACTATTCTTTTCTTATTTATCAAGTCATTCATGAATTTAGCATAACCGGGCATCTGCTCAAGTGCTTCAACCAAAGGGACATTCACTAATAGTTGTTTCAACATGGTCATAAACTTCTAGAAGCATCCATATTAGGCTTTCTTTTTCATTCGTGGAGGGAATGGATGTGGAGGTCGAGTCATTTCAGTTATTATTTTTGGTTTTTCCTTCCCTATTTCAATCACCAGGATCTTTTCAATCTGAGTCAGTCTCTTTTGCTTCACCAAAATCTACTTTTTTGGTTGACTGTTCGGTTGTTCTAGTCATTTCTCTAGAATGATCTGGACCGACTAGAAACTTTCCACTACGTCTGGTGATATCCATACAATGGTTTTCCCTTGGAACTAGATGTCATATTACTTCCCCTTTGATGGGTCAAGGAGGTGGACATTTATCCCATTTGAAATTCTAGTTTCTTTATCAACACTAAATGTGATTCAACCACTTGATTAATATTTGAAACATTCCGGTCTATTTCTTCCAAGATTTCACCAGAAGATTCTAATTTCTAAAGTATTGTGGTCAATATTTCTTCCACCTTCGATTTACCAATTTCTTCCCCTCACTGCCTTGGCTGCCAGTAACCTCCACTCTTTTTTTGCTCTTAAGTGTCTGTATTCCTCTAATTACTATGGACTCTGTTATGATAATCATCGAGCCCATGAAAATATTTTTTTTGGGTTCCCTGTTGGAACCCCCTGGTTCTATAGGTACTTGTCCTGCTTGTCCTAGTCAAAATCATTTTCAAGGCATGATCCCTTTTCATGGGATGTGACAACTTTGACTCTTGCGTAGCCATTCCTGAGCAATTATTTAGATATCAGATCAATCTGTGTCTAAGGATGAGCTATATCCTGGTCTTGCTCTTCCTTTCTTCAGCGTTGCTCTACCGACATATTATTATTCTTGGCCCACCAGATATATCATTCTCTGGTGTGCCACCTCTCATATTTTTTGTTATCATGTCCAACTCATAGGACACCTGAGCATAAGTTCACAATATGTAGGACCTACCTTTAATTCCGTCCACAGCTAATTTTAAAGGAACATTCCACGCACGATAAAACGTCTCCTTCAAGTAGTTATCTCCTAACCCATGAGTGGGACATTTATTGATCTTATTATTAAAACGTAACCACACTTCAAGAAATGCTTCAACAGGCTTCTTCCTAAAGTTTGTTATCTCATTCCTCAAAACAAGCATTTTGGAGGGGAGAAAGAACCTTTCTAGGGAAGCCTTTGTCATCTCCCCTGAATTTATGATGGAATCGAGTGGTAGATCATTAAGCCACATAGTAGCTCCTCCACTCATTAATAGTGGGAAAAGACTCAACCAGATAGCATGATGGCTCACTCCAGGCAAGTTTTAAGACTTGCAGATGACTTTTAAGTTCTTCACGTAAAATTTTGGTTCCTCGCCAGCAACTCCTCTAGACAGACCATTCACAGTCAATAGTTGAATCATTGTACTGGTGATGTTGAGTTTGTTGTCTGGTGCTAACGGGGGCGGAATGACTGCCCCAGTATCCCCAACCTCACCAAGAGTTGTTTCATCTTAATCCACAAATACCTTGTGATGCCTCCCAGGGTAATGTCTATGGGTTGCATCTAGATGATTTTCCCGTTGTGCATTCGTTAGCTGCTTTTTGGGGTCAGGTAGAGCTGCGTTATATAGCCTATTCATTCTTGATAAAGTTCTTGATATTTCTAAATCTAAAGGAAATAGAGGCACTCCCAGACTCCAACAACTTTGCAAACATTACCTGCGGCCTGCAGAAGATATAAACAACGCAAAAACGGGAAAACTAGAAATAAACCAAACTAATAGTCACTAAACTTAGACTTCACTGATAGCCTTATTCCCTAGAAACAGTGCAAAAATTGATAACGCTTAAATTACACCTCCCACTAAAGCATAAGTGATCGTTATTCAAATATAAAGGTCCATTCCACAGGGAATATGGTATCGGATGTACGCCCAATAGCAGTAGCTAATAGTTAGTGTTTCTGTCTACAGATAAATAGAAAGTAAAGAGGGGTATGTGTATATAATTATTCATTGTTATTTCTTTTGATTGTAGAATGATTTAAGTGTGTTATTAATCTAGGTTCATATTCACCAGGTTCAACAAACTTTTGGATTATAAGCTTATACAGTTGTGTGGTCTTTCCAAAACGTTGTTATTGATTGTGATTATAGAATGATTTAAGTGTGTTACTAATCTAGGTTCATGTTCACCAAGGTTAAAAAAACCTTTGGATTATAAGATTATATTATTGTGCAATATTTCCAAAATGTAGATTCATGTATAAGTCAAACACTATTTACCTACGTGTTTCTGAACCTTTAATCCTAGATAAATCACTTTTACACCACGTTAGGGCTATGAAGGAGTGTGTTGTCCTTATCGTGATAACTCAAGATGATTACTCCTCATTAAGAAGCAACCATTAGACGAGTGTTAATGCCCCGAATCTCTTAACATAATCTAAACTACCAATTTTAACCATAGGGTTGGTGCTAGTTAAACTTAGCCATATTCTAGTGTTGGCAACCACTAAAAGTAGTTTATGACATAGAGATTATATTCATACATTGGATTATATACGAAAACCATATGTAAATTACAATTGAAATACAGTTTAACCCATGGTTCTCACAACCCTAGGGTTGAGGGTTTAGCTCTTCATAAATATCAACATACATTAGTAAAACTATAAATCTGTGAATAACATACCAAAGAAAATAAAATTCCAATTAATTGCAGAATGATGATCAAGGGATTCTAACCTTGTGTTCTTGAAAGAAAATTTGTATCAAAACCTTAAATTCACAAGTCTAATGTCTCTCTTCATAATTCAATACACTATAAACTACACTAAATATGTTATTTATAGAGTATGGGTGTAAGTGCAATATTGAAAACTTAGACTAGGCCTCCATTCAGATTGGGAGAAACCTCAAAAAAAATGCCTTAGTGACATAAGGACAGTTTGGTCATCCTTCTTTTACCTCCCTTAAATAGTGAGCTTTCCGTCAGGCGATAGAATTGGGCGAGCTTTGTTAAAATAGATAAAACATCTATTTGAGCCCCCTGGGTGTTGGTCTTTATCCGATAAAGGATTCATTGGATGATAGCTTCAGGAAAACTGTCTATTGCCATACGAACCATCTTCTCCATCGTCTGCCTAGGTCTTTTTGTCCACTAAAATTCCTTTTGGATGATGGGTAGTTGAGTCATCTGGTGATAAGATAAACGTCTCTTAATCATGAAAAACTTGTCTTTTTCTATACAATTACTCCAAACTTCCTAATATCGACTTGACCTTGGAAATACCAGTAAAGCATTATAACATACTATTGTTACTCAAGAACATGCATTATTTCTCAGGTGTTAAGTGTAATATGTGACGTAAAATACTATCACATCAGTTCACAGGGTAACTATTATCACTAATGCAACAACAATATTTAACCAAGAAGCAGATAGGGTCACAGGTACCAACCTAAAAAATTCCAACCCAAGGATCGATAAATACCATAATTGCTTCCCAAATAAGCCCAGTATAAAATCAGTAAGCTATAGCCTACCTATCTTCCATCCACAAGCTTCACAAATACTGTGTAGAAGATGTCTGGACTTTTCGTCACCAACATTTCTTTTTTTCGGTATACCGCTCTGCTCGCAGAGCGAATGAACATAAATCAAGCTCCAACAGTACATGAATAAGCTTAAACAATTATGAAACTAGAAAGCTAATAATATACATGTTAATATTAGTCACCAAGATCAAAATATGTGTCAAAATGGCCCTATAGAGCCGTAAATTTGAAACTCCAAAAAAAAGGTATTAAAATGTTCCCCACATCATAGGGAACAAATACCTAAAATTTGGAGCTAAGACGAACAAGAAATATGTTTGCGATAATGGATTAAAGTGAAGAACCAACTCAGAGAAATTAGGAAAATTTGGGTGAAAGTTGAAGAAATTAAAGTGAAAACTTACCAATAATTGAAGAATAATGGAAGAAATTAAGTTTCCAGCATCACCCAATAGTTAATACAAGGGACACAAGAATTTTAATAAAGGTTTTAGAGTTTTGGGAAGTGCAAAGTGGAAGAGCAAAGCTGAAAATCAAAGTTTCAAGGTATTTATACCTGCTAAAGGCTGACTTTACACAATCTCATAAATCTAGATCGTGATCACTAGGCACAGGGAAAATGATCATTGCGATCGTGTGGCTCACACGCCAAGATTTAGAAGGTCTGGATGGGGGCATCATGCAATTGCATGGATTATATCCGAAATCACGAAGAGGTGAGCCCACTTGTTAATCATGATCGTTAAGAACATAGGTGTAGTACACCAGTAACTGAAACAAACAAGTAATTCAGCTAAAATCATAACTTCAAAACCAAAGCTCGAAATGCATTCGAAACCCTATTAACACAAAACAAATATGCTAGATGGATGGGAATGACATTACAAACTCGATGATGCAGATGAAATCCCGATTTGAAGTCATTTTGATAAAATATTGACCAAAGTCAACCTATGCCAAATAACCAATTTTCCAACCGAGTAACCGAAATAAGCCCAATTGTCCCCAACCCAAATGAACAACTCACCTAACCCAAACTTGACATTTTGGAGTTGATTCCATAGGAATATTTTCATTCGAGGCCCCAATAACAAAATGACCACCAAAGCTCCACTTATGAACTAGAAAACACAAAAAACAAACAAAATCACATAAACTCAAACCAATGGATCTGGAATCAAACCAAGAGTACATCTATACAAAAACCCATGTTTTAGATCTAAAAGAACTATTGGAATTTGATTTCGAATTTATTTTCATTGAATATTGACTAAAGTCAACGATTTTAATATTAAGGGATAGAAAACAGATAAACAATCCAAGAACTAAACCACTGGTTCCAATAGGTGTCAAATGAATTAGGACGATGCGGAAAGCTTTAGGATAAAAATAAAATGCTAAAACATGAAAATAACCATATGGTTCATTACAAAATCCATTACAAAAAAGAAATTTCATCCCTAAAAGTCAGAACAAGGCACTACCTGAAGGCTCAAATTGTCACGACCCGATTTCTCAAGTCATGATGGCACCTACTATACCCAAGTAGGAGGACCAAACCCCGTAGTCCATAGCCGAAGCAGAGGACTACTACCGTATAAGCTGAAGAATAAGAAAGGATATACACCATAGAATAAAAATTTTACGGAAGAAACCCAAGACCTGATGTCAATGTCAACGAACCACTAATGTAGAACACCAAAGGAGAAACTGTACAATATATAACATCTCCGAGAATACAATGGAGATCACAAAATCAATGTACATCAAAAGAGAAACAAGATGAAGCTGGGCGCCTAGCTCACCCTGTGTCTCTGAACTGGCAAAATAACGAGCGATCACGTGCAGAAATCACGGTCGGGGACCTGTACCTGGATCTACACAAAGACAAGTGTAGTATGAGTACAAGTCGCCGAAGCAACCT
>JBDJHY010798707.1:0-15284 GCA_039654485.1 Withania somnifera | reverse complement strand
CATACTATAGTTCAGAGTCTCATGAAAAAAAATGTATAAAGAATTATAGACAGTCCATATATAGAAGAAGCAGAAGAAAAGTCGATAGAATAAGAAGATGAGTAAAAATAATATCTACAAAGGGAATCATTCTATAAAACCCACCCCAAGCTAGCTATTTACAATACATACACATACTAATACCCATTCTAAAGATAGTAGGGTGTATATTAACCGGGCATCAAAAATGATCTCGAGACGCACATCTAAAACACAAAAAACCATGAATGAGCCAAAAACCGCATAAAACTATAGAAAATAAGAATCTATGCATCAAGACGTGTACTATTAGACCCATATTGTTATAGGAATAAGTGGCTCAGAATCTGGGCTAAAAATGAAATCATGATACCTAAGTCCTAGAAAAATAAATAAAAAATAGCAACGCATAGAGCCTAGCTCAAGGATCGCATGGTAGAAAATTAGGCTCAATTCCATGAAAAAGGAAGGAGAAAAAAGCCTGAAAAGTTTATGTAAAAAATTTTTTATCACAAGAATCCAAAAGTGAGAATTAAAGAAATTTACTCAACAGAAGTGACTAAGTAAAGCTCCACGAAAAACCCACAACAATAACCCCGTTTAAAGATGTGAAATTACTCAAGAAATGAGAAAACCAAAGGAACCCAGAGTTCACAAAGTTGGAAACGAGGGTATATATAAAGGCCCAGGTGGCCCATTTATCACCCAAAAGGGCCAACTTATCAGTCAAAAGGACTGATAAATGGTTCAGGCATGTAACCTTTTGACAATGATTCAAGAATTTTCAAAAGAGGCTCAAAATGGAAAGAGAGTTCAATTCCAACAAACCAAATATCAAAATTGCACAGAAATGATAATCCAGACTCAACGAAAATAATGAAACCATATGAAGTTTTTAAAGAAAAATAAAGGCTGGAATAGTAGGAACTTAAATAAGCCAAGAAAGTTAAGAACCAACGGACCTCCAAAATGAGTCCAGTTCTATTAGGGAGCGTACTAATAACCCTACTGTCCAAAGTCGACATTCCAGAGCTAATGGAACATTTTGATATCTGATCCAACATTTTGGTCACAAGAAGCTGACTTAAGTCAACTTCTTAACTCCAAATGAATTGAATTTCCAAAAACCAGCTCAAAAAAAGAAAGACAACTTTGGGACATAAAACAACCATCCTACTAAACCAATGTTTGCATTCCAGAGCTATAAAAACTATCGAAATTTGATTCCAAGATAAATTTATATGAAATCACTCTCAAGTTCCACTATTCTAAAGCTAGAACTCTAAAATAGGGAAACTGAGATAACGAGCTATAGAACTACTAGGGAGCCGAGCTATTGTTACTAGCAAGTCATAAATGACATGACATCTACTAGAACACTCTACGCAGAAATAATGCAAAAACACGAAAATAACTCCAAGGGTCATTACAATATCCACCAGTAAAAGGACTTTCATCTGCAAAAGTTAAGAAGAAAAAAATACCTGAGGCTCGAATAGATAGGGATAAAAGGCCGCATATATATATTTATCTCCCAAGTGGACTCTTTTATCAGATGACGATCCCATTAAACTTTGATAACCAGAATCTCCCTAGAACTGATTCATCTCACATCTTTATCAATAATAGCCTTAGGCTGCTCAACATAAGCGAAACGGTCGTCCAACTGTACAAAGTCATAGCAAAGCATATGTGAGGGGTTTGATATATATTGGTGGAGCATAGAAACATGGAAAACTGGATGAACTACAACTAACTCTAGAGGTAAGGCTAATATATACAAAACTGTACTAACTTTCTCAATAATCTCACATGGCCTGATTAACCTTAGGCTAAGCTTACCCCTCCGACCAAACCTCATAACGCTCTTCATGGGAAACACCCATAGAAAAACCATCTGACCAACACAAAAGTCCAAAAGACAAATTGTATGATCCATGTAGCTCTTCTTCCTTTTCTGTCGTGCATGAAGCCTACCTCAGATAACTCTGACCCTCTCTCCACAATCAGTATCAAATCTAAAGTATGGGGACAAACCTTAACACTATTAAACCAACCAACAGTTGATCTACAATGTCTACCATATAATTCCTCAAATAGTTCCATATGGATGGTGGAATGGTAACTATTACTATAATAAAACTCTACCAAGGACAAATTTTAATCCCATCTATCTCCAAAGTTGAAGTCACAACCAAGTAACATATTCAAGAGTACTTGAATAGTTCGCTCGGACATGACCATCTGTCTGAGGGTGAAAGGAAGTACTCAAATCTACCTTATTACCCATCTCTCTCTAAATGGTCCTATAAAATTATGAAGTGAATAGTGACCTTCTATCTAAAATAATAGAGACTAGAACCCATATAACCGAATAATTTCTCGAACATACAAACTAGCCAAAGTCTCTACGCCCAAAAAGGATGATGTTGGCAGGAAAAGCAAACGTTATCAATCGATCAACGATGAACCAAATGTAATCACGCCTTCTAGAAGTAGGGGAAGTCTAAAAATAAAGTTCATAGTGATCATCTCCCAGTTCTAATCAAGAATAAGGAACCACTGTAAATCACCACCAGGTCTTCGATCCTCGAATTTCACATGCTGACACTTCAGGCACCAAGATATAAAATTTGTAACATCATTCTTCTTTGTGCATAGAAACTTTATCTAGTTTGTATGTTTGAGAAATTGTTCGGTTGCATAGGGTTCCAGTCTCTATTATTCATTACTCTTTATATGCAGCCACCAATAGTGCTATCTTAATTTCTTATACGTCCTTGGTATGCTCAGGTGAATGTAATATCTAGAGTGTTAGGGCTCGTGAAGGATAGTCTAAATCAAATCACCAACCTTTGGAACATAGATACTTCCCGTCAATAACACACCATCAGAGTTAATAGCAGCACTGTTATCATCACCCCCTTAAACAAACTCTCGAATCTGAACAAGGGCCCGATCTTCATACTATCTCTGCCGAATTTGATGAAAATGAACAGGTCATAGCCTCAACATGAGCAAGAACACTACTCAGGTATGAGATATCAAATCTAACCAAAACTGTTAGCCAAATACTAGATGTCCAAGGCTGACGATCATTCTAAAACTGATAAGACAGAAAAACTATCAATGCTCGCCACCTTCCAGCTCAAGGCAACTGCAACTACATTAGCCTTTCTTGGGTGATAAAGAATATTGATGTCATAATCCTTCAGGAGCTCAATCTACCTCCTTTGTTTCAAATTGAGCTCCCTTTAGATCATAAAATACTTCAAGTTGTGATGGTCGGTGTATATCTCACATTGAACCCCATAAAAGTAGTTCCTCTAAATATTAAGCTCAAAGACTACTACCGTAAACTCCAAAGACATGGATGGGGAGTTGTGCTCATGAACTTTTAGCTACCATGAAGTATAATCAATAACTTGACCCAGGTGCATCAAAACATAACCCAATACAATAGCTAAAGCATCACAGTACACGATATAAGGTTGTCCCTCAACTGGAAGTGTCAACACTAATGCTGAAGTGAGAAACTCCTTGAGCCTCAAAAAACTAGACTCACATTTCTTAGACCACTAGAAAGGTACATCCTTCCAGGTAAATCTAGTCATAGGAGCAACTATTAAAGAGAAATCCTGCACAAATTATCTGTAGTAGACAAAATAATCAATAAAGCTGCAAACCTTAGTAGGAATAGTAGGTTGAGGTCAATCACGAGTTGTAGAAATCTTAATGGCGCCCATAATAATACCCATTGAATACATAACATTACCTAGAAATGCAATTGAATCTAACCAGAACTTACTTTTTGGAAACTTAGCGTATAGCTATTCAGTCCTCAAAGACTAGGGAACAAACCTCAAGTGCTCTTCATGTTGATATCGACTCTGCGAGCAAAACAAGATGTCATAAATGAATACAATGATAAAAGAATCCAAATGTATCCTGAAAACCCAAGTCATAAGATCCATAAAATCTGATGGGGAATTAGTCAATCCAAATTACATGAACAAGAACTCATAATGCCCTATCTCATCCAAAGGACAGTCTTAAGGAAGTACTCAGCCCAAATCCTCCACTAGTGATACCTTGATCTCAAGTCAATCTTAGAAAACACCGAAGCACCCAGAAATTGGTCGAAGAGATCATAAATATGCAGTAGATTAAACTTATTCCTAATGGTAACCTTGTTCGGCTGTCTGTAATTAATGCATGTAGGTAGAGTACTTTCCTTATTATTAACAAATAACAAAGGAGCATCCCACGGGGATACACTAGTGTAACAACTCGAAAAGTTATCTAGAGTTAAATTCCTTATTTATATGTGGCTTAACTTGAACTTTGAGCAGTAATTTGAGCCAAAAAGTTTCTGTCCCTCCTTTATATATATGGGTTTAGATTTCATTTTTTATAAACCCTCACATCCTATTTCTTAATGCAACAAGTTGCATATTATTTTGAGTTCGGAGTAGAAAGTTATTCCTCTTTCTTCATTGTTGTGTTGTATCTCTACGATTCCTTGCGATTATAGCATAGGTTGGTATTTTTGAGGCATGAAATGCTATTTTATACATTCCCATAATAGGAAGCTTAGTGCGATTGCAAATGTGCCACGCGTAAAGAAAAGTGTGCAGAGGAAATCAACTACGAGTGAATATGGAACCCATCGTGTCATGTCATAGAGTTGCCACGATAGCAACCATGACACGGTTAGGTGGTTATTGTGACATGGTTTCCAACATAGTTATGTGTTATTTGTGTAATTTTCCACATTTCTCAAGGTTATTTTTTACATTTCCCACGTGTCAAATCATAAATACTATGTCATTTTGGGCCTTGAATTTCAATTTATTTAAACCCCAATGACTTATTTCAAATTATTCTACACTAAATTAAATCAATGCAAAGTTCTTCTCTCAAATTCTCTCAAGAACAAGGCTAGGGTTCTTTAAAAGTTCCTCTTGTAGGAGAAAATTCACCAGCTTTCCTCCATCAAATTTTTTTAATTAAGGTACGTGGACTTTCAACAAAGACTTCTTTCATTCTTGTGCCCCCAAAACCTTTTTTAAATAAGGTTTTAAAGATATACAATAATGCTAATTTTTTTGTTTAATTCTATTAATTATGATTTTCTGAAGTGATAATTTACTTGATGTTTTTGAGTTAGAATTGTGAAGTTTTCACAATGATTATTTAAATATGAAAGTCCTCATGAGTTATCATATGTTCATTATGAAAGTGAAAGAAAGAAAGAAGCTTTGAGATATGAACTGAAGATTGTGTTCAAGGTTTATTCTTAAAACTTGAATTGAGCATTAAAGAGTCATAATTCATTCTCAATGTCATATAAAAAGTCAAGTAATTATGACGCTTCAATATTCAACTCAAGTTATAAGAATAAACATCGAAAAAAATGCTCAAATCATACCTCATGCTTCTTTTTTTTTTACTTCAATAATGAAAATGTTCTAACTCATGAGAAATTTCATACATAGATAATCATCATGAGAACTTTATAATTATAATTCAAAAGCATCAAGTAAATCATCACTTCAAGAAATCATAGTTTATAGAATTAAACAAGAACCCTAGCATGCTTCTACATCTTCAAACCTTATTTAGAAATGAATTTTGGGGCACAATAATGAAGGGAGTCCTTGTTAAAGGCCCAAATACCTGATTTGGGTATTTCTATGGAGGATTTGATTAACAGGTTGCTGCAACCCTCCTTAAAAACCAAATCCTGCCTCTTCAGAGAAAAGTTTGAAGAGATTTCTTCTTTCAATTTGAGTTTTGTTTAATGAAGAGAAAAAAAGATTTTGGTATTTATATTAACCTATTTAAAGTCTAAAATGACATGGGATTGAGTTTCAAAAAGATGGGAAGTTACAATTTATTCCTTTTAAACTAGATTAAAATATCAGTCTATAGAGGTTCACAAGTGGACCTACGAGCCATAGGTAAGGAACACCACTTGTGGTTCTATTCGAAGAATAAAAGAGTGAATATTGGATATTCTAGATTTATTTTATGAGACTATTCACGAGTCGTAGGTTGAAACCACGACTCGTGCTTTCAACTCATAGGTACCTAGATAGAAATTAGTTTATGGAATTTCACAGTAGTGCATACCATAGTAAATTACCCATAAATTTTTACTCTGACCTCGAAATGAAACGCAATTCATTGTGTTGGAAAATAGGCTCAAAGAACTTTCTGTGAATAGGTCATACATTACCTAACTTTTTATAGATTAAAATATATGGTCATCTAAAGTTTACCCAAGAACGAAGTAACATCAAAACTAGGCATATAGGAGAAGTCTTGAACTCAACCTTGAATAATGAGTTGTTTAAGATCTTAAATCACCTCAAACATTCATCTCACAACAAGATTAAGGTTGTTACAATACTTCTTCTTATTGGTCACCTTGTTCAACTACCTATTAATTATGCATATCTGTATAGAACAATCTTTATTCTTTATAAACAACAGAGACGCACCCCAAGGTGACTTACTAGGAAAAATAAACCCTTTGCATAATAATTCCTACAACTGTTATTTTAGCTCTCTCAACTTTGATGGAGCCACATGATAGGGAGGAGAGAAATGGGCTTTCTTCCTGGCTCTAAATCAATAGTAAAATCGGTATCTCTATTGGAGGGACACTGGTAAAGCTCAATCGGAAACACGTCAACAAACTCCCTAGAAATGAGAATAAACTCTAAGCAAGGAGTGTCAAAACTAGTAACCCCAAAAAATTCCAAATAAGATAAACACCCCTTCTCAACTAGATTGAACCACTTGTACTTTTCCAATCTACCTTATGGAAACCCAGCATACACAACATAATAGTCTTGGAATGATAATCTAAGATAACATGATAAGGAGAAAGCTAATCCATGCCTAAAATAACATCGACATCGATCATATCAAGAAAAATTAAGTCTGACCACGTATTATAACCCAACAAGAAAATAATATAGGAATAGTACACACGTTTAACCGCTATGGAATCACCCACATAGTAGACACATGAAGGGACATAGATGTGGAATTAGATATCATTTCAAAACCAGTCGAAAAAATAAGTAAACACATAAGAGTATACTTGTAACGATTGCATCAAAAGACTCTACCTCAGACCTTCTCGAAAAAGAATAGAAATTGGTCCACCTACCCTTAAAATGAGATGTAGCATGGCCAACACCCCTATCAGTCTGTTGTCCAGCCTACCTGATCAGGCACCCCCTTTACCCCTAAAAGGAGTAGCTAGTGCCCTTACTGGAGCCTGTGAATCCTGTTGGGTATCTCTCTAGGCACATCGTCTGAAATATCTCATAAATGATTGGGTTCACCATAAGTATAACATGATCTAGGGGTAACAAATTGTTGTTGAGAACCTAAAGAGTCATAATGGCCAACTCAACCTAAAAACCTTAATTGAGACCCATGAGAAACTTGCTCTAGACTAAATAGACTCTAAATTGTCTGATTGCTACTAGAAATATACAAATCTACCTTTAATGGACCATGAAAAGGGAATATAACCCCTCTCTCCATGTAAAGAGCTTATTCCTCCTGAGAAGGCACCATAAAAGTTTCTTAAAGTGTAGGACCTCTTGCACCGAAGATCTCCAAACTCCTCATCCCTTATAAGCTCAACCTCCATGTTAGCCCCGAATACTGCAGAATGGATGGGATAAGTCATCCCCCTCATAAATCTGCTAATCCTCTCATCATCTAGGAGTTTGTCTTATGCATTACTAGATAGGGAAATAGAGAGAGACCCATAATCCGCTACAGAAAAACACTCTTAAGATAAATCCTCGAACTGGTGCTTGAGGTCCTTTCTACCACTGTGAGGCATAAATCAATCTATAAAGGCTCTAATAAACAATTAATAAGTCATGGGTGGAGATCCAACAGGTCCGGCATCAGCATATTCACCCCACCACTACTTGGCTAGCCCATGCAATTGAAGGACTATGTAATGAATCTCAACTATTACAATGCTCTATCGAAACTCATGAAAAGTAGCAAGGAACACATATACATCCTCTATCTACCCACCGAAAACTAAGGTGGTTCCATATTTTAGAACTATCCATTTTGATGTTGGTGGTCATCTGATATCTCTAGAATGACTGGAACTGTACTCCCAACCCTGTTAAAGGTATCTTATGAACCTTTTGAGCAACTAGTGGTTGGCCTACCATACGTTGAAACACTAGCAGTTGACCCATAAAATCCTGAAATACTGGCGGCTGACCTGCCAGACACTGAACCATTGGTGTTTGATATTGATATAGGGTCTCCGACTTGACTCTAGTCTGTAAACCTTGCGGTATACTGCTCGAAGAAAATCTCTCAAGAACACCCAACACTCGAAGCAATGTATCCTGAACTGGAAATGTTGTAACATACTCTAGGGTATCTTGTTGACACCCCTCCTCCCTTCCCCCCCACACACTTAGGCTTAGGCAAGACTACTCTGACACACCCTCTGGCTGGGGAAGCTCTCCTCGCCCTACCTCTACTTCTAACTTAGCCCGTACCCCTATTACATGTAGCAACATATGTGCGGGCTACTCCTATCTATCAGGAGTAGAGCTAGTCCTATCCATCTATCAAAAGAACACATAAAGATTTAACACACAACAAACCAACCATGCTAGATATGAATAAAAGAATAAGAGGAAATTTTTCCAAAGCTTCATAGAAACTCAAATATAAGTGATGGACGTCTCTACAAAGATCCGCGAGACTATTGGAATTTTGTTGCATCTCATGGGACCTATAACCTAGTTCTCAAATATAAACTTGTCACAATCCAGATTTTGATCGTGATGGAACCTACCTTATCCACCAGGATAGGTCCTCCAAATTCACTAAGCGAATGTAAAACTTAAATAAATGTATAAAATAAACAGAGTTGGCGAGAAGATAAAAGTTTGAATAGATATACAATACTTAATTCCAAAAACCAGGTATCTACAATATCTATACAAGCCTCTATGAATATTTGTACAATAATTTAGTCTCAATAATGCATTTAATAAATAAATCCAATAAAATAAAGGATATAAGGAAACATCTTGTCACTACCGGGAATTGTGATGGCATCTACATCTCACCTGTAGACAAGCCTATCCCTGTCCCAAAACGTTAAGCAATGGGCTAGTAGCCAGTAACAAAAGAAGAAACTTAAAGGAGATAAAGATAAGAAACAAAAAAGAGGACATAGAAATACATAACAAAAAGTAAATCCCCAAAACCAGGTATCATGGTTGTAGAGCACCTATATACAGAATAATACAAACTACAACTCATAACGGGAAAATAACTACAAAGCTCACAAGAGTGAAACAAAAGTGAATTCCCAAAAAACCTCACAAGCAAAGAATCATCCTAAAAAAGCTCATACCTTCTCGAGGATAGATACGAATGTCTATGTACCGATCCGTCGGACTCTACTAGGAACTTGCTCTTATATCTAGAGACACCAGTGAACCTAGAACTATGATACCACTTTGTCACGATCCAATAATTGAGTTGTGATGGCGTCTACATCCCATCTATAAACAATAAAAATCCCTAGCCTAGAGCCTTAAGAAATAGGCTAGTACCTAGTAACAAAGGAAGAAATAAAAATAGATGAAGAGAAGAAATAGAAGAAAGAAATAAAAATACACAACAAAAAGTAAATCACCAAAAACTGGTATCATGGATGTAGAGCATGTATATATAGAATAATATAAAATACAACCCCAACGGAAAAAAAATTACAAAGTAGCCATCCTGAACAAAAACTACGACAACTCTGTACCAGAAGGAGAAATAGTCAGTAAGAACGCCAGCTGCTCACCGTATCTCAGAAATAGACCTAGTTTATCAGACACCATCGCGTCCACCCTGCTAGCTAGTACCACAATATTCATTATAAAAAATGCAGAAGTGTAGCGTGAGTACCAAAAACAATGAATACCCAGTAGGCATCATAGACCGGCTGGAAAAAATAAGCATAAAGGTAAAGTGCGATCAAAATAACAAGCAGAGAGGGAGTAATCACATTAACAGCTAGAAAGTACTGAGGAAGATCAACTATCAGGGTGTGAACACAGAAGACCTAAGTCATAAGCAAATCATGACCAATGTGCCACGTACCTAGAGCTCCCACATAACAAGCACAATGACAGACCATAAAGAGAAACACAAGACCAATGATAGGTTAATGTATCAGTAAGTAAAGCAAAAGGAGTAACTCTTATCCTCAGGAAGATAGTCAACAAGGTCTAGCTAGAAACAAGACCTATGTGTATCCCATACTACCGGCAGGCACAACCAAGAATACAAGTAACCCAACAAGACTTCCCTCGTAAGCCCCAAAAGTACAAACAAGCACGAAAGAATGCAATACAAAAGGGTAATAAAAAGAAAATATTTTCATATAGTAACCCCGTGCGCTCCTCCTTCATCAAAAAGGCACGCGACGCAGGACCCACGAAGGACCCAAATTGTATACCACTACTCCATCATATACCCCTCTCTCAGGTTGCGCATCATGCCTTAGGCATAGCGACCCAGGTTGGTAGGGCCCATGGAGGGACTCAAAATCGCATGCAAAACTCTAGTAAAAAGCCAACTAGGGCACAGTCATTAGGCATATGTGTACTGTACCTGGGGAGAAACCCAACTATCATCGTATAGGAATTTTCGAAAAATATAGTGATGGACTAAGAAAATAGCTTCATACTTCCAGAAGTCATGGATACATATATAATAACAAATAAAAATATTTGCGGGCGGTATTATCAATAAACTCATACTAGCCCCAAATAATCATGCATGCTCGTCCAACAAATAGTAGTCTAGATCGACTCTAAAGCCACCATCTTAATCCAAGGGATAGATAATTGTGCTCAAACCGATAGTTTAATATCCTCCCAACCCCAACTATGCTACAGAAATAGTGTGAACCACGCGAATGGGGCTATGTAGCCACAGGGGTATATAACAAGTGAAAAGTCCACCAAGATAGGTCGTAGGCCAAAATAACAACTGTAACATTACTCCAAACTAGTAACCCAACCCTAAACTGGCAATTTACCAAATATATGCATCACTAGTGATCCATTCTAAAAAGAGGAAGTCATAGCTTACCTGTATTCCGCGGTATCCTAGATATATGTGTTGATATATCTAAAAATTACGAGTGAACTTAAAAATGCACGCAGTTATCAAAAATGTAATCCACGCATCAAGACAAGTAAAAAAAACTCATATTTCTATGGTAATGCAACATCAAAATCCAAACTAAAAATGGATCTGCGAACCGTCGTTGCTCAAAAAAATAAAATATGTATACCAACACTTAAAGCTCAACTCATATATAATAATGGTACTAAATCGGGCTCAAACCAATGGTAGAAACCAAGAAACATACCCAAAACATTTATACAAAAGAAGGAACGAAGAATTACCAGGTAGAAATAATCGTAGAACCACTAAAATACAATTTCATGGATCAAAACTATAATTTAGTCCCTTTATTATATTGATTAAAGCTCAATATTAGAGAGAATTTGGAGAAAACTTGGTGATTTTTTTGTCAAAAATAAAGAAAATGATCTATTTATAGGGGTTGCAGGTAGTGCACCACAAACGTAACCACTACCCCACCAACACAGTCGGCTAAGCGGTTAAGTCTCCGCGAATACGACCAAGATTCCTGAAAATGCAGAGAAGGTTTGGGTCCGGCCAATGTTAAATTATTTCAAAAGGGATCTGGAATGGAAAAAGTGTTCGATTTCGACAAATCATATGTAAATTTTATGTAATCGATAGTTTGGAATGAATGAATTCGAAGATACAATGATTCAAGATTTTTTAAGATGAGAAAGGCCCAATGTAGCAATAATTAAAAAGAATCAAGCTCTAAAACTGTCAGGGAACTAAACTACTGATCCCAACAAGTCACAAATGGTATGGGGCAGCTACAAGAACGTTCTAAACATAAAGAAATAGTATAAATATAAAAATAATATCGAGGTTCATTACACATCTAACGACTGCCAGTAGAACTAAAAGCTACCTCAGAATGTCTTGATGATATGACCAGATTGGGATGGAAGAAAGTTGTAATGGCCCTCGCGGTGCATTAATGAATCTCTACGTGGTTTTTAAGTTTGGAGCTTTGCTGTTATAGCTTGCTAGGACCAACAGTTGATTCCCTGAAAGATCTGCTATTTTTATCTTGATTTTTCCATTTTAAAATTTTAACTTTAAAATTGGGTAACTCAAGAAAAAAACTCATGAAAACATGCTCGAAATTAAATTTCGATAGTTCCGTTAGCTGTTAACATGGACTTTAATTTAGAGGGACTATTGGTTCCAATCCCATGGCTTTCATTTGTGTGTTATATCGTTAGATGGGATAACAATAAAATTATTTTTCTTTTAGTAATAATTATGTTTGTCTCTTTAATAAAAATAAAATGCATAAATATTTTATTATCTTCTTAAAACATTGTCAATGATTATGAAATAGTTTTTCGAATAATATAGTCTCATATTTATTTATTTTATAAGAAGTTATATAGCTATTAATACATTGAAAAATTATTATTATAAGAGATAGATTTTATGTAATATGTTTTCTATTAATTATAATATTATACTTATTTTATAATGAGTCTACAATATCTAAATATTTAAATAACAAGAGGAGAAATGATCTTATTGATAACCTCCAACTACACGCGGAGGTTAGGGGCGGCTATTGGTGCCACATGGATGGAAGGTGGCAACCAATATTATCCAACAAGGCCATATTTTTGTAGATGTGGCAGCGTAGCGTAGATTACAACTTCTTTTCTCTTAAAATTTACGCGAGTATTATATTTATAATGTGACTGACTAGTACATGGGGTCGGGCATTAGGATTTTTGTTTCGTACTATAATAGCCTTGTCCACTGCTTTCTTGTGCGTCCTCGGCTATATAATTAAACAGTATCACCATGCGGATGGTCTTTAAGTTATAGATGTTATATCTATGATGTCCTCTCTTTTATCCCCCTTAGTTATTATATATTATTATAGAGTGGAGTTTTGATTATCCTGCCGAGTATGTTGTTGGTTCCTAGACTCTAGATATCACTTGTTGGGTAGAATTTCTACTATATGTGCTTTCATAGGCATTGTTATTAGATGATTGTTTTATATGGATATCTTGACCTGTCCATGACTGAGAGTAGAATACTTTTGATATGCTAGTTTGAGGTTGAATTATATACTGGTTTTTGAGTTCTATCGGCACTCTTTTGCAGGCCTGGGTTGAGATTCTAGACCTTAGGGCCATGTTGGGTAATTTTTCGGGCATTTGTCCTATTAAGGTCATATTTGCTGGTGGCCTTTGGCCACTCAGACTGTGTTGAAATATTGTTGGATTTTTAATTCAGTATTTCAAGCATGTATTGGTTAATTGGAACGAAGTAAGTATTGGACACTGTACTTAATGATTAAATAGTATAATAAAAAATCAATTTTTTATCAAACTAACACTTGGAAGATTTTTATATTTATACATATACTTTCCATGCCACTCTATGGTATAAAGCTACTTTCTTAAGATATAATCATCTTTAAAAAAAATTTATACTATATTTATACTTCTATGGTGCCGATCAATATGGAGTTATTTTCTATACGACTAAACTTTATTTTCTAAATTATTGCGATGATATTGGATTTTCTCATACGATAATGTAATATCTTTTTGACTGAGAAATTATACATCCTCTGAGTTTGAGTTTTAGCATCTTTTTCCTGATGATAAGAGGACTACAAGAGGTTATGCCCCTATGGGCCCGACCTTCTATGTCACCGAGCAAGCTTGGAGGAGGGATATATGGTGGAGGAGAGGTATACGAATAAAGTCTCGTGTGGGTCTTCCGTTATGATCGCTAGTGTCGAAGAAGGAGAGTGCATTGCATATGTTGCATATGGTTGTACCCTTCGGGCTTATGGAGAAAGTTACATTGGGTTTATTGGTGTATTAGATGTACCTACCGGTGTTATGGGCAACTAGGTTCAGTTGTTTCTTTTTTGAGTGTAGCCAGTGATCTTATGGGGTGATTTAGGTTTTTCTTGCTTTATGTACTTTATTATATGTCATTCACTAGTGATAGTTGAATCCTTCCAACACGTCCCTATGGTATTGTCCACTACTGTTCAATACTACCTATTACATGTACATGTTTACCTTACTTGGTATTCATTAAAGCTGCACGTATGTGTCACGCTGTCTTTGGTGTGTCTTTTACCGGTAGTTTTCCCTGTTTGTTTGTATAGTTATGATACTTCTCTACTTAGCTTAGCCATATACGATAGTTCACATCTTATACTTGTTGTTACTCCTCCATCTTACCGGTTAGCTTGCCTTACTTCTCTAGTTTTAGTGTATCTTTATTATTACTATGGTGTTTCATAAATGAACCAAGTGCGCAGTCACTCTCTTTGATTAATCTACCTATTATCTAGTGTTTTAGTTAGTCTTTTCACCTATCGCCCCCTATTATTTAGCTACTTTCCTTGTCGTACCTTCTTGTCATTAGACCTTTCTTTATTATTATTGGTTCTTTTTTATTTGGCCTATTACTGTAGATGTCTTTGTTTCATTATTTATACTTTATGTGTGCTTGGTCAGCTTATGATGTCTTAATATGCTTTTGCATCTTTTTATGATGCTTTTGCATCTTTTTATGATGCAAGATCTAGTGCAGATTATATTTGAGGGAGATGCTTGTATCGATCCGCATTTTAGAAGTCTTTGTAGGTTATGGTGAACTTATGGCGTTCGGTCAGCCTTTCTCTATCATCAACATCTCTATCTCCACTTGTAGTTGAAGACATCTTGTAACTTATTTTACTTAGAGCATTAGTTATTAGTCTTTTATATAGATTCCTTCCATATTATTGGTACCAAGTCTTGGGTTTGTCATTGATTGTATTTAATATTGTTCCCCTCTCCCCTTATTTAGCCTCTTGGTTAATGTACTCTGAGGTATATCCCATTGCTTACCACTCTGGATTGGGGAGGTGGGATTAATAGACATCTTCTTGGATCAGAGTGGTATCAGAGCTTATATTCATCAGTATCTTTGTTACGAAAGCAGGTGACCAGTAGAGTTTTGGGAATCGGTACGTAGACCTCTGTATCCTATTTTTAGAAGGTTATAAGGATCTTTCAGAAAACACACTT
>JBDJHY010798382.1:0-15284 GCA_039654485.1 Withania somnifera | reverse complement strand
ATTCGGTGTTGCTGGTAGGATCCCAAGTACTTCCTTCTCTTCGTACCTAGGATCTTTCTACATGGTTTTAGCTAGTTGTATTTCTACACTATATTCTTCTTTGCTTCTATTTGAGTAGCTAGCTTCCTCTATTGGATTAATTGCTTTCATGAATTATTTTATTTCCATTCCTGTTATTTATAGCTCTTATTCTTGTTATATGCCTAGTGGTCCCTCGAAGCCTATTAGGTACTTGTTGCTTCGGCAATTTGTACTCATACTACATTTTTGTGTCATAATTAATGTATATATGGGTGTGAGTCATCACCATTGACATCTCCTATAGTGCTATCAAGATGACTTCATTGGTATAGGGTGAGTTCTCGGTGTTTAGAGTTACCTACATCTCTTTCTTATATCTTTTGTCTCTTTTATATTCCCGAGACAGATGCATCTATTGTGCTTTTGTATATTTTTATTTTGTACTTCGTGCAGCTCATGTATACACTGATACCAGGTCTTGTAAGGGTTTTATTAATCGTGTAATATTATGTTGCCTTCATTATTCCGTCTTACTATTGTTATTATTGCTTTTCTTTACTTATTCATAGCTTACTTGCAGTCATATGCTATCACTTACGAATCTAGTCTACATGGTTGGTTCTCTTACTGGTGGGATAGTAGGTGTCATCATGATCAGAGAAATTGAATCTTGACGTCTTGGTATTAGAGCATAGATTTCAACTGGTATAGGTGTTACATGAGCAAGTGTCTAAGTAGAGTCATGTTGATTGGTATGATGACATCTATATATTATCATTGGGAGGCTATGATGGCCTTTTTGGAAAGAAATTCTCTTTCATGACTCCGAGTCGGGAGTCTTTTCTATAGGGGTTCCTAAGAACTCATCTAAAAACTCATTCGTTCGTATTTATTCTTTCGCAAATGTACGTTCAAGGTCTTCAGCGAGCAAGGGTAAGTCTTATATACCAATAGCTAGGGCTCCTATAAGGGGCTGAGGCAGGTATCGAGTCAACGGTAGAGGACGTACTAGACACCCTACACCAGCTAGAGATCCTGGTGTAGGTTGGCGGTCAGGGAAGGCCACAGATCAGCAGCCAGCGAATATTGAGTTTCAACACCCCATGCACCTAAGTTGAGCTTCAACACTAGTTAGATTTCCAGCTACGCCAGTTCTACAAATCTTGTTTATTGAGATTTCAAGATTATTCAGAGGTGGAACATCAGTGGGGGTATCTCCCGATTTAGGGAGTGGTTCGCAGTATCATATGGAGTTTAGGATCCTACATTAGGCTCAAATGTCCATTGTTGAGTATGAGGTTTGCTTTTATGAGTTGGTTGGACACACTACTGTGGTTTTCCCTAATGACCGAGATAAAGCACGAAGATTTATCGATGGACTGATTTTATCCCTTCGACTAGTAGTGGAGCCTTTTGATAGCAGTGGGCCAATCCTTACTTAGGTTGTGGTCTATGTGAGATTTATAGAGGGATTGTTCCAGGATGCTTACGGCGGTGCTAATCAATCTTCTCGTCAGATAGATGGTGTTGGTGGCACTATACCAGTATTGTCGGTAGTTCAGACACTATCACAACTAGTTTAGGTAGTTCATAAAGTACCCCTAGTGTTTAGTTTAGGTTTAACCAGAGGCTAGGGTCCAGAGTACCGAGCTAATTATGGGTGGTATTCCTGTTGGTGCTTCAGGCCAGGATGGTCGTTCTTATGTGACGAGGCCTTTTGGAAGCATAAGCGGTAGGGGTTGTGCCTCGAGTATGGTTCCAGTTATTATGCTAGGGATTTCCCCCAAGTCTAGGTATGTAATGAGTGAGGGGTTATAGGTTATTATGGTAGAAAGTTCCCCTGGCACAGGGTGGTTCAGTTTTCATCTCAGGCAGTTCAAGGTTTTCCTGAGTTGTTTCTACCGGTTAGATATGATACCCATGAGCGGTCAGATGCCTGATGTAAGGCTCATTGTGGAGAGGTAGGTTGTCGGGGTTAGTTTTTAATAACTCGTGAGCAGGTTACACCTGGTGTTACTTTGATTATCATGGAGGCAGAGGCCACGGGGGAGGCAATCATAAGTTTGATTCCACCTTGTTGTTGGCCAGTTTGGATTTTATTTGATTTTTATTTTTCATTATTTATGTCTATATACATATTTTATTCACCCCTATTTTAGTTGTTGGCTAGTGAGTCATGGATTGATGACTACTGATTGTTATTTTACAGTTAAGCTTTTAGTAGTGAATTTTGATGCTAGAACTGGTTGGGTAACTTGTTGAGGGGATTGAATTTTACTATGGCATGTCTATGCTTGACATGATTTTCATAGTTGGGGGAGTGCATTGGTAGTTAAGTTATATTGTTGGTAATAGTGTTGCATCTCCGGACATGGATATGTTACCCTTTTTTGGTCCATACAACTCTCAGTGAGTCACTAAGACTGCTACCTTAACCATGACTGGCAGATCCTCGGTTACATGGATAGGTTTTATACCCACTTGGGATTATTTTTGGCCTTATGGCTAGAAAGGTACTTTTGATGCCACTTGGCTTAAATAGGAATCATCTGCGGTCTTAGAATTGGTGCTTGCTGGTGGTTTTATTTTCTGTATGTTGTTTTTTAATAGTTGTATTAACTGACCCCCCTGGTCACCCACCTAAGCATGAGTTATCTATTGATTTCAATCCGTGTTTTGATCCCATTCCTATTCATTTTCTAAGGTTGAAGCAGTTTAAGCAACGTTCTATGGTTTGAGGTATCATCAGTTACGAGGTGTATCTGTCGAGATTCAGTGGGAGGTGTACTGGTGTGCCTTCCTTATATATGGATCTTTTCTTTTTAATGGTGTATTAGGAGTGTGATTATTGATTTGGACGGCATGGTGGTGTAGTGGCTCAGCGGTAACTATTTATCCTTTATATGGTTGGTGTAAAGTTTAGATTGTATTTTAGCTTTTTCGGTTCCTGAATGGAAGTTCGTAGTTAGTAATGAATTGGGGTGCATTAGGTGTGATTATTCTAGTGGTTGTGTATCGCTGAGGTAGTGTGGTGTACAGTCGATTCAAGAATCTTCCGGTGACTGGGTTGTTTTTACTTTCATAGATTATTTTATTAGTTGGTGCTATGTCTTTGGTAATTTATAAAGAAGGTCTTTTTGGCATAAGATTTGAAATTTATGCATTTTGAATAGGTATTACTTCGGGATGGTTGGTTTTTGTACATTATTCCTTGTGACAACGTGTTGGATCGTTGGTGGTTCATGGTGGGATTGGGTCCTTTGTTTAAAGTTAGTATTTATTGGGTGTTCAAGAAAATTTATTGTGATATCTGTTATTCGAATCATAGCAGGGCTATGCTAGGATTAGAGCAACGAGCAAGCAGTGCTAGAGGTTGTTTAGGTTTATTCTGGTGTGCATTGTAAGTATTGCGCTAGTTTGGGCCGACAATAGTTGATTCAATTGGGTTAGCCTATTTTGGGTTAAGAGAACAGTTTTGGTATACTATATTTTAGCATATTAGTGTGTTGCAAGATTGGTTGGGCTCATGTGGAAGTTATTCTTCATTAGTTGAGAAATATAATGTTTTTTAGTAGGGTTGATTTTTTCGTTGACTAACGACTAGAGTTGGTTTGATGGTTTTTAGGGGTTGAGTGAGTGAGATTGTGTTGCAGGACATTCAAATAGCATCTCGGTGGTGGGTTAGCACAGTGTATTAGAGTTAGGGTGTGACTGTCTATAGTGGAATTTGGTTTTGTCCTTGATAAAGGTTGTATTAGATTGTGCGAGACTTGTGTGGCAAAAGGTCAGGATTGATATATTAGCCTTAGTTGGAGAAGTTGTTCGTCGAAGACTAGAAGGTGTGTTGTGTTCAATCTTTGTTTGGTTGTGATTGGATTGTCCCAGCATAGTCAGTTATAAAGGATTGTTTCACTGGACGGTAGATCAAATTGTGATTCTCTAGAAGATTTGAGGTTCGGAGAAATGAGAACAGTATTGTTGAGCATCACGCAGGACAACTTATTTTGGATTCTAGCCATATTGTGTGTGAATCAGGTAGAATCGTGGTTTGGTGTGTTGCTATAGTGTGATGAGGATTTGCAGCTGATTTTATATGGTTAGAGCTGTTATAGGCCAATTAGCGAGTGTTAGCAGTTCAGAGATTAGTTACTTCAAGGATTGTCATTGTTAGTTTGGTTAGATCTTTTCATGTCTATTAGAATACCTTTCCTTATAGTTTTGAGTATGCCATTGGTGTTGTTTTTTAGAGTCGACTAAGTGGTTCTAGGTCTCAGTTAGATGGGTATCGGTTCAAGGTGCCCAGCTTACTTGGTGACTAAAACGCCAGTTACAGGTTTTATGTAGGCTGTGGAATTTTATAGGGAAGTTTTGACCTCTCCAGAAGTGATATCATAGTGGATTTTACTGAGTATTCAGGTTGTACAGCTTGAATCGGATTCTAGGATCATCTTGTATATTCGACAGTGTAGCTTGGATGTGGCGCGACTAGGCTGATTATTAAGGTTGATGAGAAGTTGTGACAGTAGTTTTGGATTTGGGAACTTATAGACTGGTCTATTCTTTTGTCTTTGTTGATTGAATTCCTCAGTTTTTTCTCCTAGAAACATTGTAGTGTTGTGTTGCTAAGCTCCGGATTGTTCAGCAGGATAGTGGTTAATTTCAGTCTTGGTTTTTTCTTTGAGAGATCTTGTGATCTTTTGAAGGTTATCAGCTAAAGGAATTTGAATTTCATCTTCAATTGGTTTACGAATAATGTGTTGGCATGTCATTTTGATTAATAATGCATTTGTGGATACCTGTACAGGTTTGTGAGGTTTGGTCTCCTTAGTCGGGGTGTTCTCCTTCCTTTTCCCTTTCTTTATTCTATCTTTTGGGGAAGAAAGTCCATTCAACAATGGATGTTGTAATGACCTTTACATTAATCCCCTGTGTGTCACGTGTCGTATTTTGTTGCATTATAGAGCATTCCAGTAGCTGCCCTAGGTCATTTATGACCTGCTGGGATCGGTAGTTAGATTTCCTAGCAGTTCGATTAAGAGTTAACTTGAATTCCCTGTTTTAGAGTCTGAACTTAGGTAATCATTGACTTTATTCAATATTCCTCCAAGACGAGCTTGGAATTAAATTTTTAGAGTTCCATTAGCTTCAAAATGTAAATTTTGGCCTAGGTAGACCATTGGTCGGGTTTCAGTAGCTTTCAGTGTAAGTTCGATCGGTTTTGTGAGTTTTTAATTAGCCGGTAGCTGATGTTTGACTTTTATCAACATTTAATAATCAGAGTGTAAATACAATTGTTCCATTATCTCTGAAATTCCTACTTTAGGTTAGGTTGGGTATTGGTTCACTATCCGAGGCTGTGGATGTGTTTTTGAGGTGTTGGTTGGAGTTTTAGGCTTTTAAGCCTAAGGGTTGACTTGGTCAACATTTCTCTGAAGAGACCTCGTACCCAAATTTTTACTATGTCGTTAAGTCTGGAATGCTATTTCGGGTGCATGTTTATATCTCGTTTGCATAATTTGGACTCTAAATATATTACGAGTGGTGTTCGAATTGTTTTGTTACTAGCTGGTTTTATTATTGAAAACCAACATCTGGTGCAGCTGGTGATGTTCTCCACGTACTTGAAGGGATGTCATGCAGTCGTAAAGGCTATCCTCTACCAGTATCACAATCTCGGATCCTCTTCATGTGATCGCGGTCCTCTATTTCTTTCATCCTCGAGATCGCAAGCTTCCTAAGTGAGATTGCGATAGCCAATAATCCCTAGCCTTGCGATTGTAACACTCTTCCATGTGATCATGATAGTCTACGACCTGACAATATATAAATAGCAGCTCCTCGATGTTTCAAACAGTTTCCACATATTTTTCTCTCGTATTCTCTCCTTAGTTCATGAGAAGTGTTGGTGATCCTCCTAGGCAGTGTAGGAAAGAGTTGTGAGTGTTTAGTGCTCACTTTTATCCCTTGTAAATAAGCTTCTCCCTTGTAATTCCTCAATTAAACATAATTTCCACCATAAAAACTCTTGATCAACTTTTGTAATCCTTGTTAATTCTTGTATCTCCAGCTGGTTGTTGATTCTATTCTGGTGCGTTGAGCTTAGTTTCACTTTATAGCCAAGTTGCATTTGATTTTTTGATGTGTAGTTCCTTCATTTTTTAGCTCTATAGTTTTGCAATGTTTTTCATTTATTTCACTTCTTTTTTGGGCATTTTGATTCCCTTCCTGCACTCGAATTATGCTAATTTTTAGTGTGTAAGTTCCTGGTGATACTGGGAATTCCATGGAAAATTTTATTTCAGGGTCCGGTTGGAAAGTCCTATAGGCCCCTTTAGTCCTGATTTTTGGCTCAGTCTAAAAATTAGCATAATTAATATTATTGGACTCATCTTGACATGCCGATTCATATTTTGTCAGTTTCAGAGATGTTAAAGGTTATTTTATATCAGTCGAGTTGATCATTTGTGCTGTCTAGGTACATAGCTTATGTAATTGCGACAAATAACATCTATGGGTTAGGAATACTAGGTTGGTATCATAAACTTTAACTACTTCTTCGATTCTTCTCAGTCTTTTTCTCTCTGTCAGAGCTTGGTGTAATACGACACCCCTGACCTAGTATTGGCCTTGTGATGGATATAGGGTGACTATGGAAGTAGAAAAACATTATTGCATGAGTTGTGTTTTGGTTTTTGCCGATGGGTTTGGGCTATTGTTGTGCTTCTAGTTGTATCTTAGTTGAGCCTGTATAGCGGATAAGTTAGCTATAGATATTGTTTGTGTTGTTGCATTCATATAGTGGGAGAGTCGTGTGGTTTAGTCTGAGAGTGCATTTCTTGTTGGGGCCTTGTCAGCATTGTGTTTTTACACTATCAGGCCGCGAAAGTAGATTTTCATGTAATAATAAGTGAAATAGCTAAAACCGGAATAAAATGAGATTTTCTGATGATAATAATAGCATAATTGACTTTTCTACTTATTTTAGAGTCGGCTACGTACCAAGAACCCGGTACTACCTTTTCTCCTTTTTTATATTATGTTTCGTACCTTGGCATCAAGTACTATCATTAACTACTTATCCTGGGACTTGATTTGGAATTCATTAGGCAGTGAGTATAGCTACTGGGACTTGAGTCTGAATTTGCTCGACAATGAGTACAATCTTTCTATACCTATCACATTTGTCGATTTGGGACCTTGTTGATACTAGTATGTTAAGGCACTGGATTTCTTGAGTTACCGATAATGGCATGTTGATACTGCTACATTGAGGCACTAGATGCCAGGATATGAAACTCTCTGATACTCAAAGACATCAGGATGTGAGGATACTGGGACGCTCTAGATTTGTATGTTATTGGAATACCTTCTGGGCTCTTTCTGCAGGGTTGTGTGTAACTGGAGGAGGGGTATAGGTCGGAGTAGGTATATACATGGTTAAACCCTTCCATGAGTCCTTCCTGTTGGGCCTACGGGTACCAAAGGATAAGCGTAAATAGGAATTATGGAATCATTTGGCTTATGTTATTTACCATACTTGTTTGCTTCAGTGTACCCCCGGTATATATGGATGCTGACGGATGAGCATGACTTCTTTGTACTCTACCATTCTTTTAGGGATTGGTAGGGTTTTACTTGTTTTTACTGCTTAGATATATTGTTAATGTAGAGTAGACTTTACATATGAGCCATTCTTTCTATCTAGGCTATGTGTGCATTTTGTCATTTGGTTGCATCCTTTTCCCTGCATATCTTGAGGTTACTGGCAGACCACCCGATTCCCCTTTGTATCCTTTTACTTGTTTTATCTTATCCTTTTATTAATCATTCGGTGTTTCTTCCAGGATCCTGAGTACGTCCTTCTCTTTTTACCTTGGTTCCTTCTATGTAGATTTAGCTAGCTGTATTTTTACACTATTTAATTCCTTGCTTTAATCTGAGTAGCTATCTTCCTGTGGTAGATTAACTTCTTTCGTGAATTATTTTCTTTCTATTCCTATTATTTATTACTCTTATGTTTGTTATGTTCCTAGTGGTACCTTGAAGCCTACTGGTATTTGTTGCTTCGGCAACTTGTACTCATACTACACTACTGTGTCTTCCTAGATGCATATACAGGTATGAGTTATCACCGTTGACGTCTCTGATTGTGTTAGCTAGCTGACTTTAGAGGTACGGGGTGAGCTCTCGGCATTCAAAGTTACCTACATCTCTTCCTTATTTCTTTTATCTCTTTGTATTCCCAAGACAGATGCATTTGTTGTGTTTTTGCATATTTGTATTCTGTATGCACTGATACCAGGTATTGGGAGGGTTTTATTGACCAGGTAATACTATGTTGTCTTTATTGTTTTGTCTTTCCTTTGTTATTTTTTATTTACTGTACTTATGTGTAGCGTACTTGCAGTCGTAGCCCATCGTTTACGGCTATGGGTTGTATGGTTCGTTCTCCTGCTAATGGGATAATAGGTGCCATCATGATCCGCGAAACCAGATCATGACACTTACCAATTAACACAAGTCCAAATTCTAATATGTCATTCATCATAAATCACATTTCTAACTTCTGGATCAGACAAAAGAAGCTATGAAGTTACTCGAAAGTGAAAGCCCTTTTGAATATATTTGAACGAAGAATACATCTGATATCACCAATCTAGAAGTTTCTCCCTTAATTGCTACCAAGCTTCATGGGTAATGAATGCAAATAACCTTTTAGATTTTGAAATTTTCTAATGATCTAAATTCCTGTGAACACTTTTTTCAATTCTTCTTCTGTTGGTTTTTATTAAGCATCTAGTATTTGTAGACGTAGAGTGTATCCGAGAGTACAACTTTATGGGTGTGTTTTGTATGAAGAAAAATGTTTTCCATGGAAAATATTTTCTTCAAAAATAAGTAGGTGTTACGGCCCGGATATCAAGTCATAATGGCGTCTATATCCCACCTGTAGACAAGCCTAACACCAGCCAAGAGCAAGTAGTGACGGACTAGTATCAAGAACCAAAAGCAAAGAGAAGGGAGATGAAGACAAGCAATAGAGTAAGAACACAAAAATACATAACCGAAAATAACTCCTTGTACCTGGTATCGTGGTTTCAGAGCATCTATATACAGAAAAGTACAAAATACAACCCACAACACGGAAAAACCACGAAGTAGTCATCCTAAACAAAAACTAAGAAAACTCTATACTGGAAGGAGAACTGGTCAACAAGTAAGCCAATTGCTCACCGTATCTCTAAAACAGCTCCAACCTATCCCGCACGATCTCGCTCGCCCTACTAACTCATACTGGGATCTTTATCACAAAAAAACACAGCAGTATAGCTTGAGTACCAAAAATAACAGGTATCCAAGTAGGCATCATAGGCCGACCGAGCAAAAGTAAGCATAAGCAAGGTAAAAAAGTGATCAATAGAAAATAGGGCAATAACACGTAACAAACAAACAGGAAAGGGTCACTGCTATAATAACTAGTAAATATGGTAAAACGTCAGCTATTAGTATGTCAACACGAAGGCCTAAGTCACAAAGAAACCATGAAAAACGAGACATATACCTGGTTATTCAACGTAACCACCGCAATGAAGGACTAAAGAAAAAAGTAACATAAGAAATGTAATGATTGAATATAATAGGAACCAAAGCAAGGACAAGTAATCAACATCTTATAAGAGTAGCAAACAAAGCCTAGTTGGCAATCAGCACACCAGCACATAAGTAACCAAATGGATCTCCACCCATATGCCCCTAGGGGTGCAACCAAGCGAGAGATATGCAATACATAGGGGTGCTGGATAATAAATAACGCCCGTACGCACCCTCCCCAGTACATGACTATAATAGAAGAGGACCTACGGAAGCTTCCTTATATATTTATCCCTCTTAAGCTTGTATACCCCTCTCTCGGCAATGCAACATACCTTAAGCATAGAAACCCAGGTCGGATGTTCTGTGGAGAGATTTCATCCCATGTACAAAATCCTCGTAAAAGGCCAACTAATGGCATAGTCATCAAGGTAAAAATGCAAAAACTCGGCTCAACTCGTATATCATATATCAGCGAAAACCTCATGTCCAATCATGTGCCTAATCTGAATTAGAGTAAAACCCATTTATCATCCAATAGGCAGTATCTAAAAAACTAAGTGAGAGAGAAAATAAGTTGAAATGATATAAAGAAGTAGCTCCATACTGCTCATGAGCACAGTCATGGTAAGTATAAATATAATATATAAGAAATCAATTTTTGTTTACTATATTTTCAAAACAAAGTTAACTTTTAAAAATATTAAATGCATGCTCGCAACCTAGAATAAAGTAATAGTCTAAATTTGTCTAAGGCAATCAACTAGATTCCATAGAATAGTTGTTAATCCCTAGTCACAAGGTACACCCTCTCCTAGCTAAGTACGATCTCGAGCCACAAGTAATCATACAAAAAATGCTACAACTAAACCAGAGGACGCCCGTTAGGGAATAAGTACACACCCATACACAGGAAAACATGAAACAATCACAACTCAGGCCAATACACCTTACTCTCAGGCTCACAGCGAACTAGGGTACAACACCATCACATAGGGTCACTAACTATCTAGTAAAACCACCCTGTCTATCTACAGCCTAGTAACAGCACAAATACTAATTTCACGTAACACCCTATATAGAACACAAAACAATCAACCTGTCTAGATAGGATCTAAAGCCAACAACATAAACTAGGGGATAGCTACTAAGATCTAACCACTAGTGTAATCCCCTCCTCAACCTCAACTACATTCTAGAGACAGTGTGAAACATGCAGGTTGGGCCTCGTAGACCTAGGAAATATATAATAAATATAAGACCAGAAAGATAAGTCGTAGGCCAAGACAACCACTATATGGAGCTCAAAACTAGTAACCTAGCCCCAAGATGGCTATTCACCAAGCATATACAACACTAAATACCCAATTTGAAAGAAGTAAGTCCTAGCCTACCTAATTTTCAGTGATAACCTCGAGAAGCATACTGAGACATCCAAAAATCACAAATAAGGCTTAGAATCAGACGAAGATATAAAAAATGTAACTCATGTGTCAGGATAAGTAAAATAAGACCCATATTACTAGAATAACGGGGTCAAAATCCAAACTAAGAATGGGTCCGTAAATCCTCGTAGCACAAAAAATGAAATATTTATGCCACCACATAGACCACAACTCATAGATCATATGGTAAAGTAAATTAGTCTCAAGTTAATGATAGAAAATGAAGAAACAAGCTCCAAAAGTTTATGCAATTTAGAAAACCTTATAAATAAAGAAGATTCGAAGAATTACCCGGTAGAATTGGTCATAGAACCACCAAAATATGATTCCATGGATTAAAATTATGATAAAACTCCCTAAATAAACTAACCTAGGCTCTAAAATTAGAAGAAACCTAGAGAAATGGGAAATTTTCTTCAAGAATAAGGAGAAAAGAACTTATATAAGTTGTCAGGGTAGTCCTGAGATCGTGGAGCAGGCCAAGTGATCGCGACCCCTAGCTGCCTAACTTACCGCGATTGGGGCCCTTAGCTCCACTATCATGATGTATGTTTGGGCCTTGCCTATGCAATCCTGGACAAGGCTATGAGATCGTGGCACTTTGGTGCCCAGCCAACCTCAATTTGAGTAATTAAGGCCCGAAATGGAAATAGAGTCCCATTTTCAAAACCCATATATGAAATCTTTATATAATTCATATTCTCAAAGGAACTGACAAAACAGCGATCAAGATTGTATAAGCTGAGAAAGGCTAAAAGTAGTAATAATTATAAAGTTACCAAGCTATAAAATTGCTATGGAACAGAATATGAGTCCCAGCAAATCACAAACGACCTGGGACATTTACCAAGACTCTCTAAACATAAAGAAACCACGAGAACCACAAAAATACCCCTAAGGGACATTGTAATATCCACCACTAGTGAATTCTCATCTGCAAAAATTAAGAAGAACAGTGTATCTGAACTCTGAAACAAATAAGAATGCAAGACTCACACGACTCTTCACCTTCCAATGGCATTCTCGACTAGACCACATGCCCAATGAACTCTCATGAAAGAAATATCCTGGATATGAGTCGTCTCATACCCTTATATAAATAAATGGCCTCAAGTTTCTTGACACAACCTAACCCGTCATTCAATCAAACTAACTTATAATAAAATATAAGGGAGGGGCCCCGTATATAACAATGAGGCATAGAGATATGGAAAATAGGGTAAACCGATGCCAACTTTGGAGGTGGATCCAATTTGTAGGCAACATCGCGAAACTGCTCCGTACTCTCATATGGCTCAATGAATCCACAAAACACCAACTCCCCAGCACTAACTCAAGGAAATAAAGTCTATGATTTTCAAAACCCCTCTGTCTATGTTGTGCTATCTATAATATATCCCGAACAAGTATGAGTCTCTCTATAACATCCCAAATAATATTCGAAGTCTGAGGTCATGTCTCATCACAACTGTATCAACCAATCGACGATTTGCAACGCCTATCATCCAAAACTTGAATGGTGCCATCTGAACACTGGAATAGAAATTTTCATCATATGAAACTCTACCAAGGCCAAATATCAACCCCATCTACCACCAAATTCGAGGACACAAGCTCGCAATATATCTTGAAGTACCCAAATAATCTACTCGAGTTGGCTGTTAATTTATGGATAGAAATCAGTACTGTACTAACCTCCAAAATCAACAAGTGAACTAAGTGCCTCTATCTAAATGTCATCCTCCAAACCAGCGTATGCGAAGAACCTGTCGAACATACCTAATAGAAAAACTTTTTACACATTTTTGTTATGCCCAGGTGTATAGAGTATCTGGTACAATGGGATTCATGAAGAATAGTCCAAACAAGGTCAGTGACTTCGAATCCATAAAATAAGTCTGCATCCATAACACACCACCAGAACCTAACTAAACCCCGCAAAAGAGATCCCAAGACTACGAGATCCATGGGTACAATTGACTAACAGCATCACGAACTTAAGAATTCAAAAACAACTGATACCAATTGACTAACTAACAATATCAGGTATCATAAATGGAAGTTGTCCTTGCCTGTAAACCTAACCCTGCTTAAAACTATAATCAGAATGACAATTGAAACTCGATCATCAAAATTGACCCACCAACCTGAAATCAAATCGGAAACCGAAGAAGGCATCTGAAACTCAAAGGATTGATCATCCTAAGTTACTTTATCATCCTACTCACATACTATCAATAACCTCATATCACAAATATAATCTAAATTACCACCGTCTCGTTACTAATAAAGTATAATAGAACAAGTCGTTGCGCTAACTGACAACAAGGATGACTTCCAACTACTCATGACTTCCTAAAGCCAAGTGCCCATAAGTAAGAATCTGATAGCCTCCCAACTCTCATATAGAAAACATGTCCACCTGAATTGCAAACCTGATATTAACCAGTCACTAGACCCAACATAAGAAATGTTAGCAGAAAATAAATCAATAACTACTCATAAGGACTAAGAATGAACAGTCGCATCAATAGACTAGGATTGAAAATGCAGCACATAATCTGACATACGAAATCCTCTAGAATACAATAACTTTGATCCACCACTAAAGAAGCTTGTCGCCTACTAGAATAGTTACATGTTCATGAGCACTGAGACTAACCAATACCAAACACGATCGAGGGAACCCTAAGAGGCAAAAGCTGAAACATTATTTAAACCAGACACAAGCAAAGGATAGAGATAGATCTTTGGCAACCAATCAACAACCGAGGGAAATCGAACAAAATGAGTAAGCCATTTACTCACAAGAGCTAACAACTTTGGTTTTCAAAGACCGACTAATAGTAGTCATGTGTTGTATAGGTCACAAACTAGAGCTACCGAATAGCATGATGTCGAAAAAAGGTCACTATAGAACAACAAGGCATCTTCCTGCAAGAGTGAAGAACACACTAAACACATAATGCTAAGAAGCACTCTTGAGGAACTAACTTCCTAACCTGAATTTAAGACAAATCTCAATCGATAATGGACTAAAGACCCCTATCACACTGTCAAGGTACACTATTCACGGCTAAGGTACGATCGTGGTACAATGATCCAGTATCTAGAGAGAACACTGTAACCTTCCTAGACCAGACAATATTACCAAAACCACCTATCAACACAAGGCTCATTCACTATCTCACGACACCTACAGGCTAAACTAGCCAAGCAACCCAAAACTACAACTAGGATCCACCACTAAAAAGTTTCCTCCTCACAAATGAGGAACCAAAAGGATCCTATGAACAATATGAACCACTCAGGTAGGCCAAGATAAGGGCTCTCAAACCTCAGCTAAGATACAGCAAGGCCCATCAAAACGAAAGGAACTGAACATCTAAATCACAGAACCACAACATAATGAGGAATCAAAGGCACTCCATGGGCTAGAAGACAAGACACATCTCATCCAACAGGTGCTACCGAAGAACACATATAAAAGGGATACGAACAACCAAGGGCTAAAAGAAAGGACTAAACCAACCTTAAGACATAATACCAATAATGGTAAAGCCACACAAACCAACACGAATAAAGTAAAAAAGAAAAATAAATTGAATTATGTATAAGTCAAAATGATCTACTAAGCAGGGAATAGAGAGAAATTGTGTCATAAATAGAGCTTGAAGGTAGCTCACCCAAACATCCTACACCATATCGTAAGATGAAGGACAAGAAATCATTGGAAGACTCTGCTGACTAACCTGAAAAATACATCCACAACCGTGGCACTTCTAGGCCCAAAAACCAAGCCCTCTACAAGAAACACACCACACCATGACTACTACTACCTCTGATTGAAAACTAGGATGGGGCAATAACTATTGTTGACTGAATGGCCCGATGTTGTAGACATTCTCTAACCCAATGACCCATCTCACTACACTTGTGAAAACCTCAAGATCTAGTCCAATTGGGCCCACTAATTGAACCATTCTGGACATCACAGCCCTGGACGGGCTCTCTGATCACTAATACCATCGGTTTGTGATAGGCTCTGTCTAAGGCCGTCAAATGTGTAAATTCTACCCGAGGGTGTTTCCCTCCTCGGCAACTGCTCAATCACCAAATAGAGTGGTAAAGAAACTCCTCTGAAGAAACCCAACACTCTACTATACCTCATGGAATAACGTGTAGGAGTACGCCTAGCCATCCTATCAAATCTTGCCACATAGGTGC
>JBDJHY010798166.1:0-15284 GCA_039654485.1 Withania somnifera | reverse complement strand
CCAAAGGTACTCTTTAGTGACCAATTTTAATGTGGTCACTAAATTTTTGGTCACTAAAGGCCATTTTTCTTGTAGTGATGTATACAAAGCAATTATCCTTACCTTATCGCTGAGTCAAGTATTCCTTCTTCTCTTTATTCTGCGTTGATCATTCGAGGATGAACGCTGGATAAATTGGTATTTGATGTAATGACCTATCGAGTCATTTTTAGTAATAGAACTTCTTTTAAATGACTCTTCTTATAAATTTTATATGGAACTTTTTTAATTATCCATTTAGTTATGGTTATTTATTTGATGAGTAATTTTAAATAATTAATTTAGTTGGTTGATGTTGGATAACTTCCTAATTTGTTTAATACCTAATGTCAATAAGCCCATCAATAGGAACAAATTTAAGTTAGTAGGGTCTTAATAATGAAAACAAGAAAAAAAAAATTTGAGACAAAAGCACCTTGGTATTTAAGGACGAAAGAGATCAATCAACTATTATAGGTAAATTCTAACCAAACTCCCTTTTGTTCGCACACCTTAATTATAGGGATGTATAGCATCAATTAATATTATATTTGTCGGATTAGGTAAGGAATTGATTAGCTTTTAACTAATACAAATTTCGATTTTGGTCCTTAAGACCTAGGTTCATAGTCGGTGGACGAAAATAACTGAATGTTAATAATAAAGGTATCATTAGTTAATTATTGATAAAATATATGGGCCTAGCCTTACATTGATGTTTTAACTATATACAGATGGGTATTGTATAGATCAACATCACTGATAAGCTATGTTATATTACTTCTTTAATATATTAATTTATATTAGGGAGGTATTGGAGTTTAGGAGTGGATTTAATATCCACTCTCTTGAAATTGGGTAGCTTATGTTTATCCTATGGCTTGTAAGGCTGTGAAATAGGGCTTTCACCTTGTCACTTATGTTGTATTACTGAACTAAATTGTATTATGGATTGGCAGTTCAAAAAAATTAATCTTTTGTTTTTATTTTGTTGGTTTGGGAGGTTGGAGGAGTTTCTACCAAGTTATTTTACTTGTTTTTGAATAATGTATATTTGATAGATTGGGAACATTTTGAAGCTTTGTGAAAGAAAAAGGCAAGCCTTAAAGGACCGTGACACGTGTTCGACATTCGAGGTAGACTATGGTTTAATGTGTGGTAAAGGTTTGTTATGCATTCATAAAATAGAATTGATGGGAGAAGCATTTATAGGCCTACAGGAATGAAGTCGAGGTCGATAAAACATGAGAGCTATCTAATAAACTTAAAAGAACTTATCGTCTGCCTATGCGAAACACGTTGAGATATTATATGTTATGTACTCGAAATGGGATTTGATTTAAATAAGATGATTAAGTATGTTAATAATTAAATTTTATTGATGAGGAATTTAATTGATCTTGAATGTGATTAGATGATCTTTCTTGGTAGCGTTAGGTGGTGGATTGTAAGCTAAATATGAATTGATCTTGATATTAGAATGGTGAGACCAAAGGTTATAGATTATTCAAGAATAATTGTAATTATTAGATTATGTACAAATGTAACGTTGGTAGGCTTGAATGCTTTTAGTTTAAGAGGAATTAAATTGAACCAAACGTAATGTGTTTGAGACTAATATTGGTGAATTAGAAAATAATAAACTAATGAAGGCTACCGTAGTGGTTGTGGGCGTTTATGAGTGTCATGTAGGTTTAATTGTTAAATTGCTAATTGTGTTATGACATGTTTACGATCATGTTGATAATAATAATTGATTTTATTGATAACCTTGTTGGATGAGTTGATAATGATAATTGATTGGTTTGATGCCCTTAAGAGGCTTAATTGATGGTTTATTGAATTGTCCTATGAGAGAGTTGTGTGATAATGATAAATCCTAATATTTGTATGGTGAATGGACTGTTGATGATCAATATGAATTATTGAAACAATGGTTGTGAGACCCAAAATATTAATAAATAAAATATCTTGATATGAAATAGTGATATATGAGAAATGATGCCTTTAATAAAAAAGGCTGATGAAATTAGTTAATGTCACAACCCGAAAATCAAATTGTGATGGCGTCTATATTTTCTATTGTACACAAGCCTAATCCTGGCCCAGAGCGAATAACGGTAGGCCAGTAACAGGAACTCAAAAACAAAAATAAGGAGGAGAAGCAGAGAAAGAAAAGTTGGACAACATAAAAGAAATATGGAAATATAAAACAAAGCATAAAATAACTCCCAAGACCTGGTGCCATGGATGTAGAGCATCTATATATAGAATAAAACTCCCATGACCTCATACCAATCAATAGAATATTGATCAAAACACAATCCATCAAACATTGCTTGAAAAGGGCAACTGAAAAAACAAATATCCAAGACCCGACTAGGATAACTCTACTACTAAAAGGAAAACAAAACATCAGGGATGTCAACTGCTCACTGAATTTCAAGAAAATACCAGCTACTGCACTTGATCATGTTCGTCAGAAAAACTCATACTAATACCTACATTAGGAAAAGATGTTGAAGTGTAGCATCAGTACCAAAACAACGGGTACCCAATAGGCATCATAAGCCAACCGAACATCAGTAAGCATAAATAAGGTAAAGATGAATCAGCGTAAGTAGAGAGGTGGTGAAAAATGGACCTCCCCGAAGGGTAACTATTGCAAATACAAATATTCATTGATGTAAACAGTATCGGCTAACAGTGAGGAGGATCCACCAACAAGGTAGGTCAGACAGACACTAACTCGGGTTTAAGCAAATTGTGACCATATATGATGTGTACCTATCGTCCCAACATAACCGGCATAACTAGGACCTGATAGAGTACAACTGATGTCAGTAATTGTAACTACTGATATAATAATAACTGTGGTAAGGAAAGTAGTAAACCATACCGAAGAATGGAGATTTGTTATGTTCCATCTCTAGGATGGTCCCAAGTCTAGAGGGCTATAGAACATATATAACTACAAGTTATTTGCTCTCTGGGATGGTCCCGAATCAAGTGGAACTCGTGGATGACTCAAAGCGCATACCCTGTATAGAAGTTTCAAAATGATCCCTCTCTGGTTATTCCCGAATTGAGAAGGATCCATGGAGGACTAGAACCACATACACTGAAACCAGAAGTTGACATGCTCCCTCTTTAGGATAATCCCAAAATGGGAAGAACCTATGGAGGACTCAAACTATATACTATTACTCCTATGTATATCCCTCCCCCAGGCTACGTATCATGGTCTAAGTATAAAAACCTAGATAGGCAGGGTCCATGGAGAGACTTGAACATGTATGTAAACCTCGTAACTAGTCCACCAGTAGTATAGTCATCAAGTCAAAAGTTCAAACACTAGGGCTTAATCTTTATATCGTATTTTGGTGGGACCAAAGTATCACCATATAGGCATAACTCACATCATAGCAAGAGAAATCCTATCTCTCTAGCGATCGCGATCGTACTGAGGTGGTCCTTGGGCAACATCCCAATTGTGTCTCTCTAGGGCGATCGCATAAAAAAGAAAAACCCAGGACTTGGCACGAACGTACTACCCTGGAGCGATTATGATAAAGGCCAGTACCGAAAATTAAAAACACACTTTCTCGAGTATACAATGGAATCAAGGTCTGACTTCGTCGAACTATATATGAAATGATTATGTAAATAATATTTCGGACTCAATGAAATCAAAGAGAATGATAATCGGATTATATGAACTAAGTAAGCCCTGGTGACTTCTAAGTCATAATTACAAATTATACCATGACAACCACCAGGGACCCAACCTATTGATCCTAGGAAACCACAAATGACTTGGGGAGAAAGTCCTATCCCTTGTAACCTCTGTAGTATGGGTGATAGAAATAAGCAAGGTATACACTATTTTCAACCATACCCTTGCAAGCCTAGAAAAGTATGCATAATATAAAGTCGAATGAATTCCCTTTTGATTCTTAGCCCACCTAGCTGTAAAGATCTCCTAAAATAAAGTATAATGGATATCATGGTAGGGAGTTTTACCAAACAAGTGAAGGTACGGCGCATAAAACACATTTGGAATCCCAAGGGCTAAGTTGAGTGCCTTTGCAGTGAATTTGATGACCTTCCCCCGAAGGTTTACTTGAGAAATATAGCCCATCTTAGTTCCAATTAAAATATAACTCCCTTACTAATGTATGTTGTATTCCCCAGGATCCAAAAATATAAATCCCAACCACAAATTCTTAACAACAGCATAAATCTCTGGGAATTCAAATGCCAACCTCTGCTCATTCACCCAATCTTCAGGATAATATTTTCCTGCGTGTTGGAAACCAAACCACCCCAAATCAAGCTTCTCTACCACTCTCAACCCAAATTTTCTAATTAGTTCTTTAGGACCCTTTGTAGCCATAGAATTTGGAGAGGAGCTGGCTCGTGGTTGTTTATTCCCTTTGCTTATTGTTGCAACAGTCTTACCTTTACTTGTTTTGAAAGGCATATACCTTTCCAACATCAAAGAAAAATATTTGATTAGACAATAATCAACAAGTCTAGCTATTTTAGTGATAGAAGAGGCATTACCACCCCATACTTAATTAGCTAGAACAGTGTTTATGGCATTAGACTTCCCCTCTTACAAATAAACGTCATGAGCCCTCACCATAGTTCAAGCACCAACTATTTTAATTTTCACAAAAAAAAAAACACCCTTATATTATACATAATTTATGATGTCCACACTTTCTTATAGAACCCACAAAGTGCAAAAAGTTATTCAAGTAAAAATTCTTTAGGGTGAACAATTTCACATAGCAACCAAACTCTCCTCCAACATGACTTAGATAATTTTCATTAGTAACTCCAAACTTTCCAAGAAAGGTTACCTATATTTTCACAATTGTATGTCATAAATTCAAGTTTCAAGTTCCCCTATGAACATTCCATCAACCCCAAACCTTGAAATTTTAAATTTTTCCCATAATTTCTTTTTTCTCAACTTCATCCCAACACCCATAACTCAAAATCACAAAATTCTGCAACAATAACAAAATAATGCAATTCTATATTCAACTTCATGAATTTTAAGTCATGCTACTTCATCACCCACGATATTCAAGTTGCTAAACAATAACTAAAACTAGGGTAAAAAGGGGAATGGGTGAAACATCAAAAAGTAGAGAAAAAGAGAAGAAGAGAAGGGTAGAAACTTTAAATTTTTACTTAGCTCTGAGTGATAATGATAAAGATTAGAGAAAAAACTTGAAAGAGAATAAGAGAGAAGAGGATGTGCAGGTTAAAGAGTTTGAGAGAATAGGCAATGGGTTTGGTGAATTGAAGTTAAAAAATCTTTTAAATTAACATCCATGGGTCGGTTTAACCTATGGGTTTTTAATAATACTTTACCAAGTTTCAAGATGGCTTGTAATGTCGTACAGTCCACAAGGACTTGGGAATTTTTTGTTCTCTGTCAAATAACAAGAGTGAGTGCGCCGATCAGTCCTCCAAGGACTTTTAGTGTCAGTTTCTCTACCAAATACCATAGGTGCACCGCGCCATACAGTTGTCACAGACTTGAAATACCATCTCTCTATCAAATGTGGTAAGCGCGACGTGTCGTACGATCCGTCATAGACTTGGATTTCAATTCTCACCTGCTTTGTCTTGGGGCGATTCCCCGTGCACTCCGTCCCTAGGGAACTTTGTTTTATTGATCATTTTGCTTTAATTCTTAAACACCAACTCACTTCATTCCTCTTGTACAACTACAAACATCTATAAAAATGACAAAATGTGTTAGAAAGGTAGGTTGCCTCTCACTAAGAGCCCTACGTTTTGGTCGTTGCACGACACTATTCTTACATTTTTATTATTTCTCTCATTTTTTCATATAAATCCTAATCCAGTATAATATAATCACAGGGTTGCCACCCGTGTAGCACTTGATATAATATCGTGGTACGATGCACCTCAAATCAATAATTCGACAAGGCAATTGAGGTCCTTTGTATGTCCATATCTTTCTCGACCCTATAATATTTAACTCTTTGACCATTAACCAAAATTATAAAACTTTTATCCTCCCTCCATAACTCAACCACTTCATGGGGCATCATCTTCACAACTTCAAAGGAGTGTGACCATTTTGACTTAATCTTTTCGGGGAAAAGCTTTAACCGAGAGTTAAACCAAAGAACCTTTTCGCCCGATTTAAAAGAGTGAGGGAGAATGTGTTTATCATGCCATTGTTTTGTTTTCTTTTATACAACCTTACATTCTCATACGTGTGCAACCTAAATTCCTCCAATTCATAAAGTTGCAACATACACTTCTGTTCCATTACATCCGCATCCAAATAAAGCTTTTTGATGGCCTAATAATCTTGGTGTTCAATCTCCACAGATTAATGAAAAGCCTTTCCATACAACAATCAATAAGGAGAGGTACCTATGGGTGTTTTATACACCATCCTATAGGCCCAATTCATACACCAATCGATAAGGAGAGGTAACTATGGGTGTTTTATACTCAATATGATAGGCCCATAATGTATCATCTAACTTTGTTGCCCAATCTATTTGTTGCACACTTACTGTCTTCTAAAAAATCTGTTTCACCTTGCTATTATATACCTCTACCTAACCTCTAGTTTTCGGATGATATGTTGTATCCATTTTATGTCTTACCCTGTACTTATCCAATAAGGTTTCGAACTAATTATTTATGAAATGAGTTCCTACATTGCTAATAATCATTTGCAAGGCTTCAAACCTAGAGAAAATGTACTTTTTATGAACTTAACCACCATTTTAGCATCACTGGTAGGAAGAGAAACGTCCTCTACCCATTTAGAAACATAATCAACTATGACAAGTAAGTACTTATTGACAAAGGATGGTGGGAAGAGGACCATGAAATCAATGCTCCATACATCAAAAACCTCTACCTCTAGAATATCATTAAAAGGCATCTCATGCCTTCTTGAAATCATTCCCAATCTCTGACATTGATTATAACTCTTCCCAAATGCTGCTACATCTTTAAATAAAATATGTCAAAAGAAGCCTAATTGAAATACTTTATACTCGGTCTTGTCTCCTCCATGATAGCCACCACAAGGAGATGAGTGAAAACTCTCAATCTGCTTTACATCCTCTTCAGGGATACACCTCTACATCACTTGATCTGTACCCTGCATGAATAAAGAGGGCTCATCCCATATATAGAAGTACGAGTCATAGTACAATTTCTTCTTTTGCTGGGTGTTGGCTTAAGGCGGGTACACCCCGCTGACAATCAAATTCACAATATCTGTATACCACGACAATGCCTCCACTTCAAGATCAAAAAGTTTCTTATTTGGGAACTCTTCATAATTATACCCCTTTTTAGTCATATGCCACAATCTTCAAGTTTGTAAAGATGATCTACCACTTGGTTCTTAATTCTCTTTCGGTCTTGAATCTCCAAATCAAACTCTTGGAGGAATAAAATCCATATAATGAGTTGGGGGGTTTCGTCCTTCTTGTCAAAAAGATAACATATAGCAGCATGATACGTGTATACAATTACCTTTATGCCCATAATGTAAGACAAAACTTGTCAAAAATAAATACAAGAGCTAGAATCTCTTTTTCAGTCAAAGTATAATTTGTTTGAGTCACATTTAGAGTCTTGCTGGCATAATAAATTAAATGGAAGATCTTGTCCTTCCTCTTCCCCAAGATTGTCTAGTGCTACATTACTGGCATCACATAAAAATAAAAAATAAAGCTCTTAATCAGGTGCAATCAATATGGGAGCTTCAATTAGCTTCCTCTTCAAAACTTCAAAGGATTTAATGCATGCATCACCAAACTCAAACATCATGCCTTTCTATACAAATCTACACACATGCCTATATTCTAGAGAAGTCTTTGATAAAGCATTAATAAAAGCCTATATATCCTAGAAAACCACACACACCCTTGATAGAAACAGGTGGTGGTATTTTTTCAATGACCTCCACCTTAGCATGATCAATTTCGAGACCCTTTGTTGACATTTTATGTCAAAATACATTGCTTTCAGTGACAAAAAGTAAAACTTCTCCCAATTCAAGACCAAATTTTTCAGTAGACAAGAATCAAAAGAATTAACACCGAGAAGTCATCCATAAATATCTTAACATACTCTTTCACCATCTCAGAAAATATTTCCTCACACACCTTTGAAAGGTGGACGATGTATTCCAAATTCCAAACGGCATGTGTTTGAATGCATAAGTGGCATATGGACAGTTGAAGGTTGTTTTTCTTGATCGTTTGACGCTATGACTATCTGATTATAGCCTGACTACCATCCAGTAAATAATAATATTCTTGGCCAGCTAGCCTATACAGTATCTGATTAATGAAAGGAATCGTATCGTGGTCCTTGCGGGTGTCTTCATTCAATTTTCTGTAATCCATGCAAATGCACCATCGAGTGATCGTGCGTGTGGGAATCAACTTAATTTTTTCATTGGTCACAATAGTCATGCCATCTTTTTTAAGAACACATTGCATGAAACTTACCACGTGCCATCAGAAATATGGTACACAATGCTCTCGCCCAACCACTTGATTACCTCTTTCCTTACCATATCTTTCATGATCGAATTCATACGCCCCTGTTATTTCATGAAAGTTTTTTACCACTCCTCCATGAATATTTGATGCATGCAATAATAGGGTATGATTCCATGAATATCCGACATCTACCAACCCAAAGCACACTTATGCTTTTTTAGAACTGATAAAGCCTCCTTGACCTACACCTCAATTAATCCAGCTTCCATAATAATAGGTAAAGTGTAATATTCCCCTAAGAATTCATACTTTAGATGAGAAGAAAGTTCTTTAAGCTTCAACCTAGGGGCTTATTCAATAGATGGCTTCAGATTAAGACCAAGTGTGTTATACATGGGCTCACATTCACCCTTGCGAGAAAATATGCTTGCCAGATAAAAGTGTTGCACTATATTTTGAACATTTTCATCACCACATATATCTACCCCCATAATATCTCTCTCTAGGGGAGCCCTATATGAGATGAGGGGTAATTCAGCATTAATATCCACTACTGTTATACGGAAAACTCTTCATATATAGACAATAAGTTTATCTCCATATAAACATCAAAGACCTCTACTTTATCATATGCCCGCATTGTCAATTTACCAGCTATTACACAACCAACATTCTCCCTTTTTCTAAGAACAGATGCTCCAAAATAAATGGGAATTCTGGATTTATCTCAAAATCTAGAATTATAAAGTCAATTGGAAAACCAAGAGACCTAACTTGCACTAGCACATCTTCAATAATACCATTTTTCCTCAATAAGTGATCAGTCACCGAATTGGAGCACAACAGTAGTAGGACGTGGCATACCTAATCCCATATTCCTAAAGATAAAAGAAGGAATTAGGTCGATTCTCGCTTCGAGGTCTCACAAAGATCTTGCAATAATAGCTTTCCCAATAGATATATAGATAGTGAAGCTTCCCAGATCTTTCAAGTTCATTGGCATTTTGTTCTGAATTCTGGAGGTGCACTCCTCAGTAAGTGAAGTTGTAGCATACTCAGTCAATCGGCTTTCTTTAGCAACTATATTCTTGATATACTTAGCATATAGTTAAACCCTTTGCAGATCATCAATAAGAGGAAGATTTATGTGTACATACTTTAACAAGTCAAGAAACTTTTGAAAACCAGTTTCCTTCTTATGTTTCTTCAATCTCTGCATAAAAGAAGGTAGAAGATTTATAATAATTGATATCTCAACTTCCCCAAACTCCTTAGTGGGATTCCTCTTCTTATCATCAATCATAATATCAGTCTATGTTTTCTTCTTTAAAGTCAAATCTCCAAGCCCTAGTCCATTGATAGTAGAGACTGCATTCACCTGCTATGGATTAGAGTCAGTATCACTAGGTAACCCACTTTGCATACTTGTGTTCTGTGCTGTTGATAACGCTTAAATTATATTTTCCTCTGGAGTATAAGTGACCATTGTCAAAACATAGAACCCAACTAGGATGTGGTCAATCGCAAAGGGAATATGGTATCAAGAGTTGTATGCTGCGTTCAAGAAGGATGAATCGCTCCTGAAAAGAAATCTATTGATTCTCTCCCAATTGGTTGGATCGTAGGTGCGATGACTTACTTCAAGGGCGAGGCCTCTGGTTCAAGTCCAGGATAGCCCATCTGCGCTAGGGAAAAGAATAGAAGAAGTATCCGACTACTTTATACATGCTCCACTTGGCTCGGGGGGGTATAGCTCAGTTGGTAGAGCTCCCCTCTTGCAATTGGGTTGTGTGTGAATCAATTCTACATTAAAGAAAGAATCGAATACTCATTTATCAAATCATTCACTCTATAATCTGATATACCTTTTGAAGAACTGATTAATCGATCAAGAATAAAAATAGAGTCACCCAATAACAGTAGCTAATAGCTAGTGCTTCTTTCTAGTTATGAACGGAAAGTAAAAGGGGGAGTTAATTGTATCAAAATATTCTTTGTTAATGCTTGCAATTATTGATTAATTCAAGTGTATCATTGACCTAGACTCATGTTCACCAGGGCTCAACCAACCTTTGGATTGTAATCTTTATACGGTTGTACAATCTTTCCTAATGTAGAGTTACGTACAAATCCAATGCTATTTACTTAAGTGTTTTTCAATTCTTAATCCTAAGAAAATATCTTTTAAAACGGGTTAGGGCTGTGAAAGAGTACATTCTATTTATTATGGTAACTCAAGACGATCGCTCTTTTTACAGCAGCAACCACCAGATGAGGGTTAATGCCCGAATCTCTTAACATAATCTCAACTCCTAATTTCAACCACAGGGTTAGTGTTAGTTTAACTTAGGTTTGTTCTAGTATTTTTAACCATTAAAATCATTTATTACATAGATATTATGTTTATACGTTGGAATAGATGCAACAACTCTATGTAGATTACAATCCTAACGCAGTTTAACCCATGGTTCCCACAACCCTAGGGTTGGGGTTTTAGCCCATCATTGAGATCATCCTACAATAATGAAATCATAATAACATACCATAGAGTTAAACGTCCAATTGATTGTAGAATAATGATCAAAGAATTCAATACTTGTGTTTTTGAAAGCATATAGGCATCAAACCCTAAAAACCACAAGTCTCTCTAATATTTCTCTCTCTAAAATATATGTAAGTAATTCTCCTCCTTTAAAACTATGCTAATTCTACTTTTTATAGAGTATGGTTGTAAGCATAATGACAAAAACTTGGAATAGGCCTTCATTCAGTTTGGGCGAGACATCAAACGAATCGCCTAGTGACAGACGGACTGTCTGGTCTTCCGTCTGTCACCTTTTGTATCCAGTGAGCTTTGCGAAAAATTCAACCCTTTGGGAGATCCGTCTCCCAACAGACTGAATCTTTGTTGGGACCTCCTGGTTCTTGTTCCTCAATCCTCAATCAGTGAAGCATCAGATAGGCGGCCCTGTCAAGCGAGTCATCTTTCTTTAGATGATTTGTTTATTCCATCACCTGTCTGATTTGTTTTAGCTATTATTATTCCCGTTGTATGGCTGATTTAGACGATTCTTCTGGTTGTAGGCGAAACGTCTCTTACTTATGTAAAAGTTGCCTTTTTTGTACAATTGCTTAAAACATCCTCATATTGACTTAACCCTAAAAATACTCAATAAATGCATTAAAACACACTGTTATAACTCAAGAACATGCTCTATTTTTGGGGTTTTACGTGTATAATATGACGTAAAATACCGTCACATCAACAGTCACTAGCTGCCCCAACTTTTTTTCAAGATTACTCACTGCAGCTCTTGGTTTTTCATATCTGCAACCATTTTTGCTTGGTCTGCCATCATCTTCTTCACCATCTCCTCTAAATTACTTGTCTGATTATTAGTTTTATCCCTTTGAGTCGTTCCTATTGATTTTTCCTGAAATTTTGATTCTTTTTACCTCCCCATGAAAAGTTAGAGTGGTACTTCCAACTCGAATTATAGGAGTTACCAAAGTTCTGGTTACCTTCGCCTCTCTGTACATTACCTACAAAGTATACTGAATTAGTATTAGCACAAAAAAACTTGGATGTGTGATCTCCACCTCCACAAGTCTCACACCAAGTCTGAGCTTGTTAAATAAAATTCATGGGTGCCTGTAATTTCCCCATAGTAAGCATACTGAACTGTTGATTCATCTGATTCTGTATTTGTGCTAACTGTGTTATAATGGCTATAAGATTATCTACCTCAAGAACAAGAACACCTACAGGCTTCCGAACTATGGCTCTGATGTTGTCCCTATTTCAATTAGGATTTCCTTGTGAGGTGTGATTCAAAAAAGCAAATAATTCATCATATATTTTCTCTAGAGCTTGACCCCCATCTGTTGAATCTAGAAATATTTGTGTTCGGATTAAGGCTTTTAATGAATGTATGTTCCAATACATCATTTGTGTGATGGTTATGAAGGCACTCTTGTAGTAAGGACTTGAACCTTTCCCATGCGTGATACAAGTTTTCCCCATCCTTCTGCTTAAAGCCCAAGATCTCACTCTATAATTTAGAAGTATTCTAGAGGGGAAGAAATGAATAAGAAACTTTCTTGTGAGATCATTCCAGGTTGTAGTAGAATTCGATAGTTCAGTCTTCAACCATCTCTTCCCCTCACCTAATAAAGAAAAAGGAATGAGAGTCAACCTTACATAATCTTCATACACACCCACAGAGATGTAAGTATTATTGATTTCCAGAAAATTTTAAATATGTTATGCGGATCTTCATGTGGGAGTTCGGTGAATTGTCCGCTAATGCGTAATAGTTGTACCATATTTTGTTTCATATGAAATCAAACTACCGATGTCGGTTTACCTATACTCAAGGTCGCATTTTCTGTGAGTGGGATTTCCACCTCACGAACATGCCTTGGTGCTTGTTTAGCTACTATTTCTACTTGCATAATATCTCGGATCTGCACTTGCTGGATTTGAAGAGCGTATAACTATCGAAGAGCAGCTTTTTTCCTCCTTTAGCAAAATAGTTTTTCTATTTCGTGATGTGGCTCTACTAATTCACCTTCACGTGTTAGTGTGTTCTGAATAGAATAGTGTACCTACAAAAAAGTGACTAAGATCAAGTTGTCAACACTTGAACAAAATAATCATTAACAGAAAAACTAGGCATTGATAAATTTCTAAGTCCCCGGTAACGGCACTAAAAACTTTTCATGTCCAAACGCACACATAAATGTACGTGGTTGTGCAAGTACTATAGACTAGATTTAGTCCCTTTATCGTACCCACGTGGACTTATATATATCTTTTTTCAGTTATTTCTATCACTATAATTTTAAACAAGTGTAATGGAACCAATCAAGAGAGTTGAATTGTTGATAATTACTAAGTTCGAGTGTAAAAAGATTAGAAAATAAATAATGGTGTTGATCACAATTTATAAAAAATTTAGGGTTATAGCTCTATTTTACAATTATATGGAGCATAAGATATTCTTGACAAATTGATTTACCATGGTTGTTGATTTACGAGATCTCAATTATGACTATGGTCTTCCGAACCTATAGTCATCTATTTATATGCAATTTCATGTCTATGTTCCTATGATCAGAAATTATGAACAAACAAATAAGTTCTTTTGGCATTCAAACTAAATAAGACTTCTAAATATATTCCTATCCTAGAAGCAAATCAATTCTATGAGTTTTTACCCCTAAAAAAAATCTTATTTCCATCTCATTCATTCTACCTTATTGATTCTCCTTCCAGTTCACAGCAATGTTAAACATGTAATTTAATGATGGACAAACATTAAAATAATAAAAGTAAGGAGATAGAAACAACCACACTTGATAACCTAAAATTCATACTAAATAATTATGCATGTATTCGTAACCCAAGAAAAGGGTACTTGGCCACTCATAATATATTCAAAAAATCAAACGATTTCTCAAGTTCATGTGTAAATAATCCTAAGAAAATTGAGAAGACAAGAAACCTAATGATAGAAGTTTGTTTCTTGTGTTTTTTCCTCTAAATATTGTGATAACAACCCCGTAAAAACACTTAGGCCCGCATTTATAGTAGTAGGAAACAACTCCAATCCTAGTTGGACTTGAAAAAACTTATATTTTCAAACTTGAAATTCAGGAATGCAGTTGGCGCGGTGCACCTCTTATACTGTTAGTGCCCAAATTTGTTATTCTCCTTGATTTGGCCGTGGTGTAGCGCCCCACTCAATTTGTCAACTTTGCATTTGCCCGAAATCACTTTCAAGTCTTCTCCCAAGCTCCAAATTTTCTTCATTTAGCTTCTTTGAGTTGTCTTCCACAGTTTATACCTACAAAAGTTCTAATCACTTTGGTTAGCAAGAATTTCACAAAATACAAATAAAATTCGCAAAAATAAGCAAAATATTATTCTCAAAACAAGATTGGTTATGAAAAAATATGACAAGAGGGCATATAAAAAGGCCCAAGATCAGTAACCCTTTAACTGTTTTTATAGGTTTAAATTGGAGGTGGCACTCGGGCCTGGTCGGTCCTGTCCGGACCAAGTGGTCTAGGGACCGGTCAAGTTCTAGTCCAGTCCGAATTTTTATTGTTTCAAGTTGGGTCAAAATGGGTCGGTTTAAAATTCTTGATTCGGACCGGCCCAACCTATATAAATAGTGTCCAGTGTGACCTATTATGAATAGTGATTTCATTTTAAGAAAAATAAAATTAAATGCGTTAATTAATATAAATATATATTTAGATAGCTTAAATTTAAAATTAATACGAATATACAATTGTTATAAAAAATATTTACATATAAAATATATAAAAATAAAAGCTAACGAGTAACGATATATACTAAATATACTAAGTTACTAACGATATATATGAAATATACTAGAGGTATATACTATCATATAAATATATTTATATATTATATACAAATGATATACACATACTAAGAATATATATATAACACTATATATTAAAGATATATTAAGCATTTAAACATATTAAAAATACATAAAAATATATACTAATAAGTAACGATATATACTAGTAACGATATAACAAAGGTATAATATATTTTATCAATATATATTATATATTAAAGATACATTAACAATATATACTATATATTAAAGATAAATTAAATATATTAACACTATACCACATATTTATAGTTATATACTATATATTAAAGACATATTAACATTATACACTAACGGT
>JBDJHY010797949.1:0-15285 GCA_039654485.1 Withania somnifera | reverse complement strand
TATATATATATACATATATACATTATATTAAAACTAGAAACTGATTGTAATAGAAATGCTAAGTAAAATCTATATTATATAATAAGTCATGAAAATAAACATACTGGAGTTACACCTAATGAGTCATGTATATAGAGTTAACTAATAACATATACTAAGGGGAAAACTTGAATAATGTAAAATACCATGAAAGTTATAAAATAATGTGACTGTGGTAACACCACGGACACTTATGAGACTGAACTGTGGGAGTTTCTCATTTATTGATAACACCAATGTATTCCATGATGTCCAATGTATTAACCCCTAATAGGAAATTCGTCCTATACTTTTCAAGGTATAGAACTACATATGATAGATCTATAAAAATAATCTTTGTGGGATAAAGGTATGACCCTCTCCAATAGGTGAGTGACCCTATCTTATGGTGAAAAGTAGTTTTGAGACTTTGGGTATGACTCTCTGCTGGTGTGTGAGTAACCCTAGTATGCTTGGTACTGATTAACATAAAAAAATACATATATTACTAATTACTGTATTATAAACTTTAAAGCATAATAATAATCCAAAATATATTATTTACTAAATATATGAATTAATAGGATTAGTTAACCTATCTGAATTCTGATTTTATGATCACAAATCAAATCATGAAATAACATGTGAAATACTGTAAACTGACATGATACCTTGGAAAGTCTAAGCGATAACCATCATGGGAAGATATAAAATATAACTAACATACTGGGATGGAAAATCATCAAATATTCATGTCTCAGTAGAAATCTAGTTCATAGAAATTGGGAATTCAAGCTAAAAAATTGTATTTTAAGGGCAAGAGGATGAAACATCGTCATTAAATACCCACATGCTTGATTGTAGGGATTATAGACTTAAGAGCGGGTTGGAGACTTGAGTTTCTGAACTTTGTAGATAAAACCCTAGTTGTGATCCTAAGAGAATTTTGTCATAACTTTTAAGTGTTTAACATGAGAATGATTTAGAATTGACCAACTAAGTATTTTAATCTTTTATTTAGGATAACTAAATAACATAGTTTTCAGCATAAAATAATAGGAAAAATACTAAAATGCCTTTTAAAAACAGACTGAAAAAATATTGAAATAGGTCCCATGACTGACCTCATAAGTCATGCAAGGGAAATCACGATTCATGATCTTGAGTTTTTGTTCCCATGGCTAGTTATAACAGTTCTGGTGACTTTGTACAATCAATAGCACTACTCATACAAAGTTTGAATAACTAATACTGTGAGTAATAATGCTTGGAGGGAATATTCCAAGACCCTATTAGGCTATCACGAGTTAATAGTATGCTCATGATTCCTATATAATGAGTCGTACTATGACTCGTGGGATCCTGTGATTTTTCAGGTTATTGGATCTGCTCCATGAGTCATTAGTACGACTTGTGATTCTAATATTGTGATTCATGACTCACCTAGTAGGAATGTAGACAATTACTAGTCTAGTAGCCTAAATCATAAGTTATCCTACAACTCGTAAACTCAATTCCATGAGTCGTGCTGAGTCTTGGATCTATGAAACTGGTACTTTTGATTGGTTTTCTGAGCTAATTCATGGAAACATTTCTAGAGTATTAAATTGAAACATGTGAACTTTTATAATATAAATAAATAAAATTCTTTATAGCCGAGAAATCTATTATTTGAAAATTAACTACAAATATCTGATTAAATATCTATAAAGCCTCTACTAATAATTCATGAGTTTTTGGGACAATCTCCCAACTAACTCTAAACAACTAAAAATTGAATTACTAAAATAGACTGAAACATCTGAATAAAGTAAACCATAGAGGATGAGGACTCACCAAATGATGACTGAAAGTTGTTTATGCTTCTAGTCATGAAACTGTGAAGGCATACCTGAATCTATATCATAAGATGATGCATCATTAGAAAAGTATACAATTAATATGTTTGAGTGTACTGAGCACGTGAGATATGCATATAACTCATAAAAATCATAACTAAGAACTTACTATATAAATTGCTCTAAAATATAAGTATAAACTATTTATGAATGAATGAATATAAATCATCTTTCTTGAAATGCCGGATAAAACATATATGAGTTGTATAATCAAGAGATCATAAATAATTTAAACATATAAAAAAGAAAATGTAATATAATAAATATTGTTACATGTATAAATATTGAAACTCAAAAAATTAGGGAATATAAGTATTGTTATGATAGTATAAAACGTAAAATTGAGGAATATCAATGCAAATTATCAAAAACTCTTGTATTGTAGGAAAATCATAAATACTGTAAAATCCATAAAAATGAAACTATACTATGGGAGGTTTGCTTGACTGATATAAAATTTGTAAGCATACCTGGATTCCAATGTCTTGCTCACATTGGGAAGAGTTTTCCTATACTTACCAAGGTACGAAACCTAATTGAGGTGGATCTACTAAATTGAGCCCTATGGGATAAGGAAGACATTTTCAACTAACAACGACCCCTTTTATATGGTGGCAACATAGTTATAGGACTTGAGTATCACCCTCTATTTGCAAGTGACCCTTATTCTCTCGGAGGTAAATAATCATCCCAAAAAATACTAGCTACACATACATGTAACTTGTGGCATATGTAGATGTCAAAACTATTCGTCAATATTACTATTGTGAGCCTGAGCTCCATATCATGCTATAAATTATATGTTGAACATCTTTCTAAAATATATCCTTCAAATCAAACATATATCTTAAATCATCAAAAAGTTACCAAAACATGAATAACTTGTAGGTTCTAAAAAAATCTTTTGTAGTAACATAAAGGCTCTAAAAACATACTAATCCATGTTAATGGATTCAAAATATATTAAGACTATACAATCATACTTTGTTGCATTTAATAATAATGAGAACCATAGAAATTGTGTTGGGACTGAAAATCAAGTAAAAAACATAATTAAGTGTAAATCCTAATTCATAAAATCATGAAATCCATTAACTAAAATAGAGAATTTTGGGCACAAGGATGAAAAGAATCCCTCATTGAATATCTATATACTTAAGAAAAATAAGAACTTTTAAGGAGAACATGAAAGAGCATACTTGAAACCCTAGCTTGACTTTGGAAAAGACTCTTTGTATTCTTGAAGTTTGGTAGAAAGGGAATGTAATGACCCTCGAGATATTTTTCATGTTTTTGCGACTCTTGATACTTAGATTGTTTCTTTAATTGCACCAAGTTGTTCATGACTTGCTAGGATCAATAGGTTGGGTTCCTGGCAGTTGTTATAGTTTAATTTTTTTTAATGGCAGCTTCTTTGGAACTTACCCAACTTATATAATCCTGAATGTCATTTTTGTCTATTCCTTTGAGTCTGGAATATTGACTAAATAAAGATTTCACCTATGAATTGTCAAAACCGAACTCTATTTCCCATTGTATGCCTTTTTAAAACTTTCAAAAAATCTAGTAAGGAGGGATCAGAACCGATTTATCAGCCAAATGACCAATTTATCGATGTCCTATAGATTGGCTAATGAATAATTTATCGGTCAGTCGGTGGGCCTATATAAGATTGTCTTCCATGCAATTTTCTCAATGATTCTTTATAATTCAGAATTTAATTAGTTTTTCATTGTGATTTGAGAGACTTATAAGTGGTTTATCCATGTTTTGATCGATATAAACTTTTTGTGGCAATTCTACTATCATTTCTACCGAGTAATTCTTTGATTTCTCTATTATAACAAAATTTTTGGGCTTATTTCTTTCATTTCAATTATTAATTTGAGCCCTATTTTGTACTATATGATGTATTAGTTATTCTCTATGTGTTGGTATAAATATTTCCTTTTTCCAAGTAATTAGGTTTTACGAACCCATTTTTTATTTAGATTTTGACCCCACTATTCATATACAAATATGGGTCTTGTTTTTCTTGTCTTAACATGTGGGTTATATTTTTTATAAACCCAGGTGATTTTGAGCTTCATACATGATTTTTGAATATTTGAGCTTGCTTCTCGAGGTCATCGCTAGAATCTAGGTAGGCTATGCTCTACTTTCTTTTAGACTGGGTATTACTGTAGTATATGTATGGTAAACCACCAACCGGGGATGGAACTACTAGTAGGGCCTCGATATGCTTATTTTATAGGCCTATGGATTACTTAGATGGCTTGTAGCTTAGCTACTTACCTTGGGTTATATCTCCCTATCCACTGTTTAATGCAGATTCTAGAATATAGTATGGCTGGGGTAGAGTAAAGCCTTCAATGCGTATTATTATAGGCTGACTTTGGAGTGTAGTGATGTTGGAGATGGTATTATACTACTGATTAGAGCTTAGTAGCTATCCCCTGATTTACATTGGTGCTTTAGAAAAAGTATAGGTAGGCTGATTATTTAATTTTTTACCTACGAAGTGTGTATGATTAGGACATGTGTGTCCTTTTGGGATATAAATTGACGGGTACAACTATGATGGATAATTAGCCCCCTTATTTAATGAATTTGTTGGACTGAGGTATGATAACTCTATGTCTTCCCTTATATGGGTGTATTTAGAACTTAATGGGTGCCTTCTTGGATGTTATGGCACCTTTGGTGCATTTTCTTGTGTCTTGAAATCGCAGTTGGGCTAGCAACGGATGTACCTTATGACTATGGCTTGGCAGCCATCCTAATGATTCTAGTTAGCAGCTTTAGACTAGTTTAGTCTTTGGATTAATTTTGTGTAGTGATCATGCATTAAATATTTTAAAAGGTAACTTAATTTTGACAGAGTAATAATTAAAATTGATATCATATATGTTTATATCTTCTATGAATGTGCTTATGAGAAGTATTGAGATAGTTTCTCACACTATTTGAGGCTATTTTCTCACTATCACTTTGTACTTTGGATATTGCCTATGCGTTGATAGTTGGGTCTTATCGAGATTGGATTTTTGCCTATATGGATGGACTTGAGTTTCCAGTGACATATGATATACGAGCTAAGACCGAGTTTTGGCATTCTTTCCCAAATGACTATACTACTGTTCTGCTTTATATTAGGTGTTGTATGAGGATTCTTGTCCCTTCACGATCCTTCCTAATTCAGGTCTCTATGCTTAAGGCATGATATGCAGCCCAGGGAAGGGGTATACTGTGGAGTAGTGGTATATGGTTCGAGTCCTCTATGATTTCCTCTTTATTTGGAAATACCATAGAGAAGGAGCATGCCGGCACGTATTTACTTTTCCAGTACCCTTTTGCATTACATCCCTACGTGTTGATTTGTACCCTTTGGGACTTAGGGGGGAGCACCTGTTGGGTAACTTGGTTGCCTGGTTGTACCTACTGGTAGAATGGGATGGCCCCTGGGTTAGTTTTCTAGTAGACTTTGTTTGTCCCCCTCTGTTTCTGATTAGTACTATTCGTGCATTTATTGTATTTGATACTATCTTAGCATGTTAATGGTTTGGCACTTTCTTATGGGTCTTTCCTTGTCCTGTTCATGTTGGAGCTTCAGGTAAGTGTCGCATTTGGTCATGAGTTTCTTGTGGCCTAGTTTTTGTAGGTTATAGCTTGATAGTAACTCTTTTTTATACTTGTTAGTTAGTACTACACCACTGGTAGCTGACCCTTCATTGTACTTACTAGCTATCACTGTAGTTACCTTGTTTCTATTGTACATTATGGTCTATTCTCCTACTTAATGTTGATCGCTCTTTAACTTTCTTATGCTTACTTTTTTCTAGTCAGCCAATGATGCCTACTGGGTACCTATTGTTTTGGTACTCATGCTATACTTCTGCATATTTTTGTTAGACAGATACTTGTATGAGCCAGCAGAACAGATGAGATTATGCGAGATAGCTAGTGTGACTCTAGGGTATTTTGGTGAGTAGTTGGCATCCTTGATGAACGATTTTCCTTCCAGTACCAGAGTAATCTAATTGGATCCTAGATAGATATTTTGTAGATTTCCCCTATCGTGGGTTGTATTTTTTACTGTTTATATATAAATTTCTCTAAAGCCAAGATACTAGGTTCTGGTAGTTATGTTAGTTGTGTATTTTTATTTCTTACTTTTACTTCACCTCTTCATCTCTTTCCCTTAATATTTTGGGTTCTTAGTACTAGCCCACCACTACGTACTCTGGGGCAGGGTTAGGCTTGGCTAAAGATAAGATGTAGATGCTATCACAACTCAATTTTTTGATTTCGTGATAGAGTGGTATCAGAGCTCTAGGTTTATAAGTGTCTCTTACTATAGGAGTAGGAGTCTTGTAGAGTCCCACGGATTGGTACATAGATATCCGTATCCTATCTTCGGAAATCTACATGGCTCTTTTTTAAGGATGATTTTTGTTGACTCTTTCATGAGATATTTCCACTAGATTCTTGGTCACTCATTTTGGTTCTATTCCTTCACAGATTGTTCGTATGTAGTAAGCACCTAGAGATGATGATGCTTTACTGCCTCTGCGAGGAGCTCTATTTAGGATCTGGGGTAGAGATAGAGCTCATGGGCGAGGCCGAGCTAGTGTTGAGCGGAATATGCCTTTAGCTACATATCTAAATCCATTATAGATACAACTACCATCGTATGGCGTACTTAGAGACATATCATAATGCATGATTGCTATGTTCAGTAGGGAACCCACTGATGAGGGTCAGGGTCAGCCCAGGAGTAGCACAGGGTGCCCTAGCTCCTTCAGTTCAGCCGATATCAATGGTAGCCATAGTCCCTCCTCCAAAGCCTACTCTAGAGGTACCGTCAGTTCAGTATTTAGCCCATCCTCAGCCTATGGTCTCTATTATTACTTCTGAAGACTGAAAGTTTCACAGTTATTTTACGCGTATATGGCCTGTGAGATTTTTCGGTGATTCCTGACAGGATCTCTATGAGTTCATTGCAGAGTACAAAGAGAGGTTGCATACTTTGGGCTTGAAAGAGACACGTGGAGTTTATTTTATTGGGTATCAGTTAGAGGGTCGGGATAATGCCTGGTGGAGGCCATATATAGAGAGTAGACCAGTCGGGTCCGCACTAATGGTATGGAGTCAGTTTATGGATGCCTTCATGGCTTAGTGCATAGTTCTCAATAGGAACTCAAAGCTAAGTTTGTTACATTGCAGTAGGGATTGATGAAAGTTTTTGTGTATGAGGCTTGATTCACGTAGTTTTTGAGTTATGAGACTGCTATTATGACGATAGAGGTGGAGCAGACATGTCGCTTTGTAGTTGGATTGAGACTTGTGTTATAGAAAAATATTTAGTTATTACTTGCTTAGGGTAGCCCATTGATAGCAGTGGTTGATCATGCCCATATCATGGAGAGACATTATTGCTTGGCCCAAGAGGACGGCGATAAGAGACAGCACCTCCAGGGAAATTTTAGTGGGTCACGGTCCTCTGGGAGGTTGTACGATAAATGTGGACCTCTATAGAAACAGACATAGAAGGATATCAGGGACATCCTAGAAGGCCATTTCATGCCTCTTTACCATTAGCTAGTAGAGATCAGAGTAGCCAAATTGTCAAGGGTTCATCTACCGGAACTCAGGACATGGTAGCCAGGGTGGCCCAGTTAGCGGCTGCAGTCAAGATGGAGTTTTTTGTTGCTACAAGTACGGTGAGATAGGCCAGTATTCTAGATAATATCACTACTCTAAGCTATTCATCCCCTTACTCAGACTGCAGATCCTTTATAGGAAATAACGCCACCAGCCAGAGATAGTTAGATAGAAACTCGAGGTGGTCATGGTAGGGGACATAGGGGCAAAGGAGGGGATTGATAAGGAGATCGGTAGGGTGTGGGATCCATCAATTTTATGTTTTACCTAATAGAGCTCAAATAAAGGCTTCTGATTTAGTAGTTATGGGTACGTTATTTGTTTTTCACCAGTCATCTATGGTATTATTTGACTCTATTTCCATATACTCGTATGTGTCTATGTACTTTGCATCCCATTTGGGTGTTATATATAAGTGTGGTTGATCTCATAGGTGAGCCTACAATGGTGGATCGAATTCACTGAGCTTATGTAGTAACTGTACAAGGGTTGGATACTCGGTATAATATCATGGCTCTAGACATCGTTGATTTTAACGTAATTCTAGGCATGGATTTTTTATCACCCAATCATGTGGTCCTGGATTGGTTTTTCAAGATCGTGACTTGATCTGTGCCCAGTGTGCTTCCAGTGATGTGGTGGGGTCCTATTAGTGACTCTCCGATGCCAGTGCTATCTCGTACATAGGATGGTAGATTTTTAGCCAGGGGTTATACAACTTTTTTAGCTTATGTCCATGAAATTAGTGTTGAACCTCCTTTCCTTATGTTTATGCCCGTTGTTAGAGAGTTCCTTGATGGGTTTCCTGATGAGTTACCTTTTCTCTCACCCAAATATTTCATCTTATTGCATGGCTCTAGGAGTGCTCCAGGAGCTAAGTTGTTATCATTAGTATATGGTTGTCAGAAGCTTTATCCATCCTAGTGTCTCACCATGGAGCGCTCCAACGTTATTTGTGAAAAAAAATGGTACTATGCACATTTGTATTAATTACAGACAATTGAAAAAGGTTACCTTTAAGAATAAGTATCCTTTGTCGTAGATTGATAACCTTTTTATCAACTTCAGGGTGCTGTGGTGTTATCAAAGATCTACTTGACTTCGGGTTATCACCAGCTAAGGATTCAAACTGAGGATATCCCAAAGATACTTTTCGGACTTAATCTAGACACTATGAGTTCCTGGTTATATTATTTGGGTTGACTAATGCCCCAGCCGCATTTATGGATCTTATGACCAAAGTTTTTAGATTATACCTTCTTATTTTATGATTGTATTTATTAATGATATCCTGGTCCACTCTCAAAGTTTAGAGCAACACAAAGAGCATTTGAGAGTTCTACTCCATACAATAAGGACTGAGAAACTTTATGCAAAGTTCTTAAAGTGTGCTTTTTGGTTAGATTTTGTTGCATTTTTGGGGAATGTTGCGTCTCCAGCTGGTATCATTGTTAATCCAGTAAAGGTTTCAATCATAAGTGATTGACCTTAACCCACCACTCTGTTTGATGTGTGTAGCTTTGTGGAGTTTGTTGGCTATTATAGATGATCTGTGCAAGGGTTATCATTTATAGTTGTTCCTATAACTTGATTGACCTAGAAGGATGTTCTATTCAGTGGTATGAGGATTATGAGTCCTATTTTCTGAGGCTTAAGGAATTTCTCACTTCGGCACCAGTATTGTCACTTCCAGTTGAGGGTCAACCATATACAGTTTATTGTGATGGCTTCAGTACTGTTTTGGGATGTGTATTGATGTATCATGGTAAATTCATTGCGTATTCTTTGAGTAAGTTGAAAGTTTATGAGAGCAACTATCCCATCCATGATTTAGAGTTAGATGCGGTAGTTTTGCACTCAAGATCTAGAGAACTTACTTCTATGGAGTTCACTATTATATTTTTACCGATCACCGGAGCCTACAATATATACTGAGCTAGAGGGAACTCAATCTCAGACAGAGGAGATGAATTAATCTCCTGAAGGACTATGATATCATCATTCTTTACCATCCTGGCAGTGCAAATGTGGTTGCAGACTCCTTAAGCTGAATGGTTGTTAGTATAGGTAGTTTGTCTTCTATTTTATTTTCAGGGAAGTCCTTATCCTTGGGTGTTTAGTCATTAGCTAACCTTTGGTCCGATTGGACATATCAGATTTGATCATGGTTCTTACACATGTTGAGGCTAGACCCACTCTATTTGATCATATCTGACAACGAAAATACGAGGAGAGATACGTGGTCCGTATTCAAGAGTTGGTTTTGAGGGTGATTACAGCAGTGCATCTTTAGAAGCTAACTGTGTATTATGGATTGGTTGTCGTATTTGCATTTTATAAGGTGGATAATTTGATTCAGACTATTCTTCATGAGGCCTACTATAAAAATAACTCCATACATCTAGGCATCACGAAGATGTGCAGATATTTGAGACAATAGTATTCATGGTATTATCTGAGATCAAATGTTACCAGTATTGGTTTTTGATTCTTAAACTGCCAGCAGGTGAAATTCAAGCACCGAAACCTGGGGGGTATGTTATAGAGACTCTATATACCTAAGTGGAAGTGGGAGAAGATTACCAAGGATTTTGTTTTTGGACTCCTCGTACTTCTAAGGGTCATAATTGTATATGGGTCATCGTGGATTGATTAACCAAATCTGCTCACCTTTTTCCGGCTTTATTATCTTAGAGTGTCGAGAGACTTGTCGTCTTGTATGTTTGGTAGATTCTTCATCTGTATGGGATAGAAGTTTCTATCATATCAGATCTGGGTACACAATTCACTTTGTGGTTTTAGAGGTCGGTGCCGCATGAGTTGGGTACAGTGTAGCTCTAAGTATTACTTTTCACCCACATAATTGAATGGACTATTCCAGTAATCCATGATATTTTTTGGGCTTGTATTTTTTGTTTTAGGGTAGCTAGGATCAATACTTGGCTTTGGAAGATTTCTCTTATAACAACAACTACTATTTCATTATGCAGATAACATCATTTGAGGCTTTATACGACAAATATTATGGATCGCTAATTAGTTGGTACAATAGCATTGGGATCTTGACTTAGATTTCTGACTTGATTTGAGATGCCACCGAGAGATTTTAAGTTATTCAGGATAGACTCCAGATAGCACACAGTCGTTAAAAGAGTTATGCAGACCGTCTTTGACCTCTAGAGTTCAATATTATGGACATGGTATTCTTATGGTTTCACCTATAAAGGACATTATTAGACCTAGTTTTATATGACCATATTAGATTATAAAGCGAATTGGTGAAGTTGCCTAAAGGTTATCCCTACCTCAATAGTTAACCATTGTTCATCCGGTGTCTTATGCTTCTATGGTTTGTCATTATATGACAGATTCTTTCCCTGCAATGTATTTTGAGTCAGTTCAGCTAGACGACTGATTGATTTATGTTGAGCATCCTGAGGCCATTATTGATAGAGATGTAAGATGACTCAGCTCTAGAGATATACCAGTTCTAAGGATTCATTGGACACACCGCTTAGTCGAGGAGGCTACCTAAGATACAAAGAGGGATATGCGAGCCCAGTACCCTTATTTGTTTGACCCTCTAGGTACTCCCTTCTATTCTTAACTTTTGTGGATGAAAACTCTTATAGTGAGGGATGTTTTAATGACCCTTGAGATATTTTTTGTATTTTTGCGAATCTCACATACTTAGTGAGTTCCTGTAAATTCCCTAAGTTGTTCATACTTGTTGGGATTGATAGATTGGGTCCCTAACTGTTGTTATAGTTTATTAATGTTTAATCATAGCTTCTTCAGAACTTACTCTTCATATATAGTCCCAATTGTCACTTTTCTCACTTTCGTTGAGTCTGGAATATCGATTACATGAAGATTTTATATACAGATTGTTGAACGCGGACTCCATTTCTGTTTTGTGTGCCTTTTTTAAATTTTCCAAAATCTATTAAGGAGGGATCATGGGAACCGATTTATTGGCCAGGTTATCATTTTATCGATCAATTGGTGGGCCTATATAAGGTTATCTTCCACATAATTTTTCTTAATTGTTCTTTATAATTAGGAATTGTTCTTGTTTTTCATTATGATTTGAGAGATTTTGAAGGGGTTTATCCAAGTTTTGATCAGTGGAAACTTGTTGTGGCAATTCAAAAGTCTTTTTTACCAGATAATTATTCATTTTTGTTATTGTAATAATGTTTTTTGGCTTATATCGTTAATTTATACCATTAAATTTAGCCCTATTTTTTACTATATGATGTATGAGCCATTGATAGTCGGGTACGGCTATGATAGATAATTAGTTGCCTTTTGTAATGAAGTTATACCAAGTCGAACATAGCTTTATTAGGTAGTTAGTAGCCTTGTGTGATGATATCATGCCCTGGCTCGGTTTGAGCCTGGGAGTGAGTTCTATTGGATTGAGCTCTGATAGCTATATCTTCTCTTGTATGGGTATACTTGGCCCTTAACAGGCACCCCTTGGGAAGTTATGGCATATTTGGTGCATCTTCTGATGGTTCGAAACCAATTGGGCTAGGAAAGGATGTACCTTGTGACTATTGCTTGGTAGCCACCACAGTTAGGCTATGAAAGGATGTACCTTGTGACTGTGGGTTGGTAGCCATCCTATGGATTCCAGTTAGCAATTTTAGACCAGTTTAAACTTTGGATTTATTCTGTATAGTGAGAATGCATTAAAATATTTATAAGGTAACTTGATTTTAATAGAGTAATAACTGGAAACTGATGTCCTATATACTTATATCTTCCATGACTGCACTCATGAGCAGTATGGAGATATTTTATCAAACCATTTAAGGCTATTTTCTCTTCTATCATTGTGTTTTCTAGATACTGCTGATGCAGCGATAGTCTAGTGTTTAACGAGATTTGGTTTTTACCTATATGGATGGACTTGAGTTTTGACTGGGATATGATATACGGGATGAGCCTGAGTTTTGGCCCTCTTTCCTTGATAACTATACTACTGGTGGGCTTGCTATGAGGTTTTGCATGTAGGTCCGAGTCCCTCCATAGAACCTTCCTGTCTATGTCGTTATGCTTAGGGCATGGCACATAGGAAGGGGTATACAGGGGGGTAGTGGTAAATGGTTCGAGTCCTCTATGGGTCTCTCTTAATTTGGGAATACCCCATAGAGGGAGCATGATGACACTTGTTTACTTTTCCAGTACCCCTTTGCATTGCATCCCATTTGTACCCTTTGGGACTTATGGGGGGAGTACCTGTTGGTTTACTTTGTTTTTTTGTTATACCTACCGGTAGATGGTATGCCAAACGGGATTTTTTGCTAGTAGACTTTGTCTTTCTCTAAATATTACTATTCATGCACTTACTATATTCAAATATTCAATGTTAGCTTAGATTGTTGATGGTTTTGCACTTTCTTATGGGTCCTTCCTTGTACTGGTCACTTTAGAGCTCCAGGTATGTGTCACCTTTGGTCATGAATTACTTGTGGACCAGGTTCTGTAGGTTATATCCTAATAGTAACCATCCTTTATACCTATTAGCTAGTACTGCACCACTGGTAGCTGACACTTCACTGTACTTATGAGCCATAGTAGCTGACACTTCACTGTACTTACCAGCCATCACTGTAGTTACCTTGTTTCTGTTGTACATTATGTTCAATTGTCCTACTTACTATTGATCACTCCTCACCTTGGTTATGCTTATTTTTTCTTGGTCGACCTATGATGCCTACTGGGTACCCGTTATTTTGGTAGTCATGCTATGCTTTTCGTGATCCAGATCCTAGTGATAGCCAATAGAGAGGACATGATCATACGCGATAGATGGTGTGGTTCTAGGAGATTTTGGTTAGTAGTTGACGTCTTTTCTGACAATTTTCCATCCAGTACCAGAGTAATCCTAGTTGGATCCGAGATAGCTATTTTGTAGTATTTCCCCTCGTAAGTTATATTTTTTACTTTTTGTATATAGATGATTTACAACCATAATACCATGTTCTGGGAGTTATGTAGTAGTGTATTTTTCTGTCCTAGTTTTACTTCTCCTCTTCATCTCCTTCCCTTTTTCTTTTGGGTTCTTGGTGCTGGCCCACTGCTACTTTCTCTGGGCTAGGGTTAGGCTTTTTTGTAGGTAAGATTTAGACGCCATCACAACTTGATTTTTAGATCGTGATAGGGATGAGTGATGTAATCTAATTTTGTAAGTATTAGGACATACTAGAGGGTTGAAAATTATATCTAGGGGTTATTTAGGGGTAAAGAACCAAACACCCTTATAAAAATAAAAGAAAAAGGAAATAATTTGCATTTGGATAGTATCATGTGTGTCACGCTGCTCGCAGCATGAGTCACATACTTCTTGTAGTTGGCGTGGGGTGCTTCTAAAAAATTCAGTGCAGTTGGTGTTGCACGTTACCGACATGAATTCCTTTAATGAGTACTAGTTTAGTTATATGTGGTCCCAGTAGTGGCATTAGAGGTGATGGATGTTCTTCTATAGAGATGCTGGCTAGGCAGGATCCAGATTTACCCTGGTAGTGATGGTAGTGAAGACACCCTGACAAATAAGGGGCATTAGACGATCCTAATATTCCCTTACTTATTCAAAATTCAGGTATTCCCTATTCCTTGACTTTCACAGACGAAAATCCTTTTCGTAGTGGATGTTGTAATGACCCTTCCGGGTCATTACTATGACTTTTTTTATCTTTCATTTAGAGCTTTTCTGTATCTTCTCTAAGTCATTTATGACTTGTTGGGACCGATTGTTTGGTTCCTTTGCAGTTTTGTCATGTTAGTTCAGTTTTCCTGTTTTGAACTTTTCACTTGAATTGGATGTAATTGCCATAAATTTTTCTAGAAAAAATACTTAAAATGAAGTTTTGAAAGTTTCATTAGCTCCAAAACATAGCCTTTGGTCTAGAGGGGCTCTTGGTTTGGATCCCGGGCTTTCAGTTGCATGTTATTACATTAGATGGGATAATAGTTAAATATTTATAATAATTATGTTTATTTTTTAATAAAAAATAAAATGGACATATAGATACATAGATTTTTATTATCTTCCTAATCATTGTAAATATTATGAAATGTCTTCTTGAAATAATATTTGCATATTCATTTATTTTACAAGAAGTTATAAAGTTACTGATGCTTTAATGGAGATAGTATGTCCAATGATATTGAAAATTAATTATAATAAGAGGTAGGTTTTATTAGAAATTATTCTTTATTAATTACAATGTGTTTAGAAATTTATATTTATTTTTAACGAACCTATACAATACCTGAATATTTAAAAAAATAGAGAAAATAATAATAGTCTTACCACCTCTACTACACATGGAGGTGGAAGAAAAATGGTACATTATTTACATGAATAGGTGGCAGTGGCTAAGGCTTGAAGAAAGGATCTATATGTACACACACACACACATATATATATTGTATCATGAAGTTTCTCCTTTAATTTAAAAATGAATAATCCATTTTTTAATTTTTGAATTCATTTCTCCTTGTTTCTGTAATTCTCGTATAATTTTGACTCAATTCCTTATATGTAAGTTTTGGACTATTTTTACTTCCGGGCTAATTTCTTAACCTTTTAAGCTCAAATTTTAATCACACATTCTTTTAGTTCGACTTTATGCATCTGTATTTTTATTTCTATTTCTTGGGATACGAGGTCCACAGACTTGTTTTTAGCCCA
>JBDJHY010797839.1:0-15285 GCA_039654485.1 Withania somnifera | reverse complement strand
AAATCACTAGTTATAACATGCCTGGACTTAAAAGGGTTCAAAACATACTGTGACGCACAAATCATTACCAAAATAAAACTAATCTTATCTAAAGTATGCATTTGACATATTCAGAAAGTGATTAGCAACAGGCAGTACCCAAACCAGGCCTTTACATTATGCTGATCAAACTGACCTTCTATTGATCCTCATAGACGCAAAACTTTAAACTAAAGCAGTACCAAACATGTTGTTGCCTGAACTTAACATGCTACTAGACATCAATATTAACACTTAGTCACTAGTTTACACACATAATTGGAAATGTACTCTGATAGAATCCAACACCACAAAAAATCCATGTTTACAAAGTAAAATAATTGAGGTCTAGCATGCTTCTAAACACCTGTTTTTGCATCAAATTATGTTTTTTTGTTTAGAAAGGTATAAATACTGATAGATTATGAAACCTTTCATATTATCCCATGTAAATCACCATCAAGAACAATCAAAATGACAAATCATGGTGAGTAAAGCCTGATGGAGTACAAAAGTGAGCAGATCTTTGTCTAGACATTTTATCCTTATAACCTAACCAAGATTTTTGATTTTATAGATCATAAATATCCCCCTTTTACCATATCACAGTCTATGACAAGACAAAATTTTGCTTACTTATGAGCATGGGACCAGTGAAACAACTCAAATAGTTTAACAATTCAAGGTCAACCCTTCTCAGAATACAAGATTACACTTTCATGCCTTTGCATATTAGGCTTACGCCACATACTTCTTTAAATCTAACAAAAGATCCAGGTAGTCAAAATAGGAAACTCACATGGGCTTTCAATCTTATTATGTAAAAAATAGAAGCAAGAGACAAAGAAAAGAAAAGGAAAAACTATCAAGAAAGATCCTTTATTCACCTAACAAGACCCTTACGAATATAAACTAGACTTTATCAATCCTCACATTAGATAGGTCATAAGAGCACATTTTATCCACTTATATCCAAAATTGCCCATAAAGAACCTGCTTTTATGAAGACCTTGGTTATCTATTCCAAAATTAAAACCTATCATTGTTTACTCATTTTTACATTAACTAACGTCTCATTCTTACTCTACTCCTCTACTCCATCTCAAAAGCAAAAAAAAAAAAAAAGGCAACATCGAACCACATATTGAATCCTATCAAACTAACCTTAGAAGCCCGCCAAATGAAGGTTTTATTATATAACATTCATGCAACAATTAGACATACTTCTAATGGCTCAACAAAACAAAGTTACACCTCTAGCTGATTCATTTTATGTAAAACCAAACTTGCAAACTAGAAAACAAAAAGAGAAGACAAAATTTTCACCTTTTTTGGAGCAGGGACTGGATTTTCAAGTTGAGAGAAGCTTTCGACCAATTCCAAGACTGATTTTAGCCAAAAAAGCCTCTCCTTTAAAGATCAATGCTCTAAACCTAGATTTAGGCCCAATCGCTCTTAAAATCCCATAAAAAACCAATCCATTATTGATTATAAAATTTCAAATCACGCTCGATTCTTTGTAAAAAATGTATATTTATGTGCTGGTAAATTTTGACACTATCGACGCCTAAAACAAAGGATTTGTGGTTGTTCTTAAGCAATATGTTGTGACTTTTACGAGTGTAGTGTCGATTTGCAGGGAGTTAAGAACCGGTGACAATGGGAGAAAATCTTGAAAAAATTCCACTTAGGATGGAGTAAAAGGATGGCCAAACGAACTGTGCCTTAGTTGAACAAGTCGTGGGACCATTCCTAAGGAACTTCAAAGAGTACTGTCTTGAGTTCAAAAGAAAAATGAAAAAGTACGGTGATACGGTCCATGGCACTGCCTCTACTGCACAGACTGTAGCCATGTCCGTTAAGAAGATCAAAGACCACTAGCAAATGATAGAAGAAGAAAAATGTCAAAGGCACGAGGCATGAGTGGGTGTATGGACTGTAGAAGGCCTGTACGCTCTGTGCTTATGGTCTTTGCTATGAAACATAGAAGCCTGAGGACTCAAAGTTGAAGTACAAGGGCACGAATGATTTCACGAGTTGTGAAAAGGTTCCACAAGCCGTACCTAGGCTTATTAAAAATGACTTGAAGAAGGAAAAACACAAGTGTAGTATCATGAGAGGGTGTACAGACCACCGTGACACTGAGGTATGGTTCATACTTCAGTCCATAAAACCTGATCCGCACGATATTTTCCTATTTGATCTAGGATTAAATTTATGTGTCTATATGTACTTTTTTTTAGGGTTTTTATTTGAGGTTACACCTTCATATATCATTTTTATTGTACGTGTAAATACTCTTTGTCACTTTGAACGTATTTGAAAAACTTAATCTTTATTTTGAGAATCAAGAGCTCATCTTTCATCTTCAACATTACGTATCACTATTACATTATTATAAGTGTTGTTAACATAAATTCTCTAACAATTACTCATAGTAATAACTTGATCATGCATATATAAACACTACAACTAAGGTTGTAGGAACCATAGGTTTAGGTACAAATAGAGCTTGGCATATTCGAGAGTCTGATATTGGTGATGGAGTAAATACTGATGTGTTATCTGTTATGCAACAGAAGAGAGAGGACGAGCATGATATTGAATTATCATATATTCGCACACAGGTTGACTTGATCACTAAGAAATTATTAGTCAATGTCAATTCCATGGCATCTAAAAGGAAAGCTCCCTCTTATGATGATTATTACACTGGCACGGAGAAAAAGGCTAAGTATGTGAATTATATGGGGGTTACCAAGGCACTGTTATCCAAAGTCGAAGCTTTAGAGATCATGATGATTGGCATAAGGGAGATTATAAGAGAGATAATTATCGATAAGATAATTAACTATTGAAGAAATGATAACCACAGAGAGAAGGGGTTGTATGTACCCCCGAAGGGCAGAGATAGAGAAGCAGTCGAACTTTCTAAGATGGATATTGAGTAGCTGTTGAAGTGTTCTGAATCCTTTGATAAGAGGATCAAGGATATAAAGATGGAACTTGCATATGTCATGCAACTTGTAGATTTACACTCCACTTCTGTCAAGCAGTTAGAGATAAAACTGAGCCAACTTTCTACTACACTGAATTAAAGGTAGAAAGGCACACTAGTGAGTAATTACCATTCTCAATCCTAGGAATGATGGTCATGTTCTAGCCATCTTCACTAAGAGGTCAAGTTGACTGCTAATACACCACAACCTGTTGATGATATTGTTGATGATGCTGAGGTTGAGGTAGAGGGTGATGATACTGAATGTGAGGGTGGTTGGAAGAAGAATACAATAGAGAAAGGTGAAATAGAAGAGAAACTTCCTGTCAATCATAGGGAAGTTAAGTCTAAGGGAAAGCTACCCATGCATAGGCATCCTCCTCCCTTCCCAACGGGCCTGAAGAAGAAAGTGGAAGATAGAAAATGCCAAAAAATTTTAAGTATGCTAAAGCAGTTTTTTGCGACCCGGTTTCTCAAGGGACCTACATCCAACCATAGGAGAACCACCTAACAATAATCTAGGTAAGAATATAAACTAAGTGCGAAAGATAAGAAATAAATAATGGATAGGCATACACAGAAATCTATAATAAGTCAAAAACCATCCCAAAACCTGATATCCAAGTACATGAGCCACTAAATACGAGTACAAAGTCTAATATAGAAGTACAAAATCCATCTTGGTACAATAATAGAAAATAGATGATAAGAAAGATAAAAGATTAGCTCCGAACGTGAGGAGAGGTCCTCCACCTTAGCAATGGAAACAAAGCTCGATCAAGAGACATTATTGATCACCTGTCCTAGGATATGCACCAAAAAGATGCAGAAGTGTAGTATGAGTACCAAGAACAATGGGTACCCAGTAGGCTACACCGACCAGGAATATATAGGAAATAACTCCAATAAATAAGCAAATAAGAAGAAACAGGTCACATAGAGATCAATAAAATAGAGCATGTAAGGTGGGTAGCTAATAGGATATAACATGTAATCATCCTAAAAACTATCCACTAACAAGGAAGGTTTACCTGAATCTACGCTCAACTAACAAGGAAAATAAGTCAAACAACAGACATAGCGCTATACCAGTAACCTCGAATAAAAGGAAGGGAAAAAACTAGCAATAAGTATATCCCTAAGGGAACTATGATAGAAGGTCCTACAGGAATAGATTTACATTCAACAATAAGATAAAATAATAACAAGTAAAAGAGAGTCTCTACGACATTCCATAATACCGAGAGAACACAAAAAAGTAATGCTCACTCTATGACATTCCCTACTATCAGAAGGTACATACAAGAAAAAAGTGCGAAAAATAACAAAGGCATGAATGTAAAAGATATTAGTACAAGTAGGATATAACTTAGTACACATCAATACCGGCCTTTTCACTAGACCTCAATCTATATGATCTCGACAGATGCTTGGCCTTCACCAAGTATGGAGCTGGCATAATAAATATAATCTCAATAGATGCTTGGACTTCACCAAGTCTGGAGTTGGTATAATCAATATAATCTCAATATATGCTTGGATTTCACCAAGTCCAGAGCTAGCATAATCAATATAATGTCAATAGATGCTTGGTGTTCACGAAGGATAAATCATGTGAATAAATTAATGTATAACTCTCGGCCTTTACCGAGTCTAAATTATATCTAAAACATGGGTTTATGCAATATTTATCTCATATATCATCAAAATTTTGTAAAATATCTCTAAATTGCTCATTTGAACGTCATAATATCAAAAATGGGCCTTCAAGGCCATGCAAGGTTTCAAAATTAGTGATATTGGGATCTTTGCCATAAAAAAGTGAAAACCAATACAATAAAATCAAATTTCATGATGATATGCACAATCACCAATAATATCACGAGCAAGCTATATAGCCTTGCACAAGCTCGATATATATAGCAGGCCTAACCAACCAAGTTGATGTACGGGTCTCACGGATATTCCCAATAACCTACCATCTATGTTCTAGAGTTTACAAAGGCCTGTTAAGGTCACTGGGTATCTATTATCACATATGAAACAACAATACATAGCTAAAAAGGAAAACTAAGAAAGCTTACAGGGTCATGTGTGCCAACCTAGAGATCCCAACCTAAAGATGTCTATCTATCTATTATCTCTCATATAAGCCCAATCTAAGATCGTAAGCATAGCTTACCTGTCCTCCAACAAAGATCTCGTAAATAAATGTAGAAGAATTCCTGGACTTCTCCAAATAACCTAAAAATTCAAACTAGCTCCATTTATCATGTAACTATTAAAAATATAATTTAGACATTAATACAAAGTCAATGATACCCATAATCTATGGTAATAGCCGAGATCAAAATATGGATCAAAACAAACGTATGAGATCACGAACCTGAAAGCTCGAAAAAAGGGCATCAAAATATTCCACACGTTGTAAGAAACTTATAATCGAATTTTAAAGCTAAGACGAGCAGGAAAAGGGCTTGAAACAATAGAATAAAGTGAAGAAATATACATGGGGATTTTGGGGATTTTTGGGTGAATTTTGGAGAAATAAGATTGGAAACTTACCAATAATTTATAGGGAATCAAAGAAATTATATTTCCAAAGTCACCCAAAATATTATGAGAGGACCCAAGTATTTTAATGGAGTTTTAGAGAGCTTGAAGAAGTTAAAAGATGAAGAAAACGGCTGAAATTTAGAGTTTCAGCATTATATACTTGTACTATCGTTTAGTGTTATCGACGCTAGCCAGCACGATCACGTTAAGAGTATTTGTACCTAATTAGCGCTGACGTTGCCTGAGTAATGCGATCCCGCTAAAGTAAATGGGAGAACAAAAATTTAGGGTTTTGGTGCTATAGGTGCCAGGGCGACGCAACCGTGCTAAATGGGGAAAAACACGAATTGGCTCAATTGAGCCATCATACCACAATCACTCTAAATAGGAAATTCAGGAATTGATGTGCTCGCGCCCTTTGACTGTAATCGTGTTGAACAAAGTTTAGTTGCACCAGAAGCTGAAAATCTACAATATTTAAGGGGAAGAATTTGTGTCTCCGGTCCCAAATGGAGTCTGATTCACGCAAACCAAATACAATAATATCACGATCCTAAACTCAGATCATGATGGCGCCTACGGTTCCACTAGTAGGCTAGCTAACCCTTCGTCCTAGAATGACAAAAAATGGGCCGAAACTACCTAAACAACAATAATAAAAGCAACAAGAAGTAAGAAGAAAGAGACATAACAACAAAACATTTATATATAACACCTCCCAAGACTGGTGACTGTGACAAGATGGAGCTAACGTACATCAGAGTAACCAAAAGTAAAATATACAACTTCTCCAACAGGAGGTAAATACAAAAGAGTCTGCCCTTGACAAATAAGGAAGAATCTCAACACAGTTAAAGAACAAGCTCAACCGGACGCTAGGAGCTCACTGTGATCTCCGAATTCCACTAGCATACCTACACTGTATGATCCCGCCTCCTGCGATGACCAATGCTAGTATCTGCACTATGAAAATGATACAAAAGTGTAGCATTAGTACCAGTAACATAGGGTACCAAGTAGGCATCGTAGGCTGACAGAGCTTAATCAAATACAAGTAAGATACAACGAGTGAGTAAAACGGGTCAGAAGAAAATAAGTACAAATGGTATAGAAAATAAGGCATAGCTATATGGGAAACAAATAAAGCATCTAACACAAGTCTAAGTGCTCAACCTCTCCAGGATGCAACTAGCACCCATAACTCAATTTACAAATCTAAAGATACATACCTTCTATCCAGATCAACTCAACCAACAGTAAGAATGGGTAAATAAGGGAAACAAAAGCATAAGCATAAAGGAAAGAAAATAAAAGATAAAATCCAAGTAGTGTCCCATCCCACCACTGGATATATACATAAAAGAATAAACAAAACCTACCTGATGCCCCATCCCTCGGGTAGGCACAAAACGTGAAAGCAAGACCCATCGTGACTCCCCCTATAAGCCCACAATTTACAAATAATAGGTAAAAGGATAAAGTCAATGGGGGTAGAACTAAATTAACAACACAAAACCAATAGCCCTAGAGGTCCCACCCCTAATCACTTCACCAGGTCCCACCCCTAGGGTCAACCAAAAAATTTAGCACCGGGAGCCCTCCCTGCTGGGAACCCCATCCCGGAGGTGTTGCCTCCAAAATATTAACTAGGAACCCCGTCCCTCTAGGAGCCCCAGTCCGGTTCTACACTCAGGATGCTGCCTCTAACAGGGGGTCCCACATAGAAACACAGCTCGGGGAGACCGCACTCCGCCCAGATAATCACCCTATGGTACATATAATATAAGAAAACATAGGTTGCAGTGATACATTTTTTAAAATAGCCTATACTATTGCGTGGTCGTGGAAAATAAGTCATAAAACCCTTTTTTTAGATTAATTTCATAAAGTTTCGTTAATATTAGTCTTCATCCCTCCCAGGTAATAAATCACACCACGGGCCCCGAACGTTCCTACTACCGCGATATGCATGCACCCGAAAACAACAAGGGCAAATAGAAGGCACTTTGATGTCTAGGAAATGCCATAAACAACCAGCTAAGCACACACCTTAGTAGAACAGTAAAATAATAGACCAAAACTAATACTATTGGCACACAGTGCACACTATTTAGCCAACAGCTAAGTACAACCCACACAGGCCTCAAAAAAGGTAAACATGTACAAAGTGACAAGGATAGGTATACAAACTACTCATATAACCCAGAAACTAGCTAGAATCTAGCAGGTACTAAATATAAGTCCAGTCTAAAGAGTAGGTAAGCCTAGCCTACTTAGATGCTGACGAAATGCTCCTACAAGTCACGTGCACCGGTTAAACGGAATTAGTACACCCAAATAGCCCGAAACTGCAAAAAAACAAGGTTTGCAGGTCAAAAGGTGAAGTTTAAGACCCATATTGCACAATATAAATTGGGTTAGAGATCAGGCTGAAAAACGCACCCGTGAGTTTTGCAGCTCGAAAAAATAAAGTAAAAATACTGGTATGAAGGCCTCAACTCAAGGAACACATGGTTAAAAAATGAGCTCAATTGGACCTTCAAAAGGTCCTCAATTGGCAAACAAAACTATATACTAATTGTGGAAAATATTTCAAGAACTAAGAACGGAGAATCAAGAAGGCTACACACCTGGAATCAAAGGAAGAAAACCCGCAGTGATCATTAAACTCCCAGAACTATGCAAGAATACCTAGAGTTTCACTCCATTCTCACTCCCATCGAATATTCCACCATTAAAGCATAAATTACCAAGATTCAATGAAGAAGATGATGAAGGAAACTTACCTTAGATTAAGACAAGGCTAGAAACCCGCCACACGAAATCCCCATACTTAATCCCAAAGTTTAGAGGTGAAAATTATGAATTTAGAGTCAAGAACTCGTGATATGAAATTAAGAAGGTGACTAAAAGTCGTGGAACTGGAAGTTATATACCTATCAACACTATAGTGTGATTGTGTCGCCCCAAAGCGACCGCGCCCAAGGCCCCAAACAAAAGCCTGTGTGACCGCAATGTTCGCAGTGCGACCGCCCAAAATTACAGGAATCCTAACCCATCACGATCGTGTTTCTCCTATCGTGATCGTGTTAAAAGGAGGAGAGGAAGATTACCGTGATTGCATCACAAAAGAACGAATGGGGCTGAACACTTGGGATTCCAGATTCTTTATAATAACTAAATTTCCAAACAAGGGCTCGAAATCTAAATAGATTCCAATAACAACAAATGAAATATGCATCCTGTATGAAAAACGTGTTTTGAACTCAACAGAGTCTATGAAACGACTAACAGAGGTTGTTTGAGGAAAAAGAAACCTCAAACCAAACTAAATAAATTGCTCAACTTTCTACTTTCTATAAGGACCCTCAAAATGAGCCCGTACACCTCTAGAAGCGCACCAATGATCCAACTAGACCAAAATCACTATCTCGAAGCTGATGGAAGTTTTAGAATTAGAAACTTTAATCATTAAAAGCCACCCTAGGATAAAAAATAAACTTCACTTGAACTAAATTTCCACAAAATAGCTCAAACTTAAAATGAAAACCTAGGACATGAATTAAAGGTCCAAATAGACTAAAGTTGGTGTTTCAGAGCTAATTAAATTGTCTGAATCCAATTTGAAGTGCGTTTACTAAGAATTCATTCTAAATTCCATTATTTCAAGGTCAAGCCTTCAAAACATGAAACTGAGATAACAAGAAATAGAGCTTCCAGGGAACCAAACTATCGATCCCTGCAAGTCATAAATGACTTGGGGAGACTACCAAATAACTCTAAGCATAGAAAAGGTAGAAAATCAAGAAAATTACTATGCGGTTCATTACAACATCCACCACTAAAAAGTACTTTCGTCCTTGAAAGTCAAGGAAATAAGGTAACTTAAAGCTCGAACAAATATGGATATTGGGTTCACATATCACGATTTGTCTCCCAGGTAGCCTTTTCGACAAGTATACTCTCCCAATGAACCCTCATATCCAGGATATCTCTAGATTTTAGCCGCCTCACATCACTATTAAATTGGCCTCAGGTCCTCAACATAAGTGAACCAATCATCTAGCTGAACTGACTCATGACGAAGCATATGGGACGGGTCTGGCACATACTTACGAAACATAGAGACGTGGAATTTAGGATTCATAATTACCAACTCAGGAAGTAAGGAAAGTCTATAGGCCACAACTCCAACTCTCTGTGTGATCTAAAAAGGCCCAATAAACCTAGGGCTAAGCTTACCCCGCCGACCAAATCTCATAATGCCCTTCATGGGAGACACTCGGAAGAAGACCATGTCACCAAATTTGAACTAATAGGGAAGAAACCTATGGTCTGTGTAGGAATTCTACCTACTCTAAGTGATCTAGAGCCTATCCTAAATAACCCTGACCCTGGAAACACTATCCCTGATCCAAATTGAAAGATGAGGTAGGGTCTCCTACCAAACCAATTAATAAGCAATCTGCAATGCCTACCATACAAGGCCTCAAACGGTGTGATGTGAATGCTTGAATGGTAACTATTATTACACGAGAATTCTAAAAAATCCAAGTATCTATACCAGCTACCTCAAAAATAAAAACAGAGGCCCAAAATATGTTTTGAAGTACCTGAATAGTCCTCTCAAAATTCACGTCGGTATGAGGGTGGAACGATGTACTTAAAGCAATCTCTGTACCCACTCTCTCTGCACTGACCCCTAAACCCTCAAAGTAAACTGAGTGACTCGGTATGAAATGATAGAAAATGGAACCCCATAAAGTCGAACAATCTCGTGAACATATAACTCAGCTAATCTATAGGCACCCCAAGACAAGTGTGTCAGTAGAAAGTGAACCGACTTGGACAGTCAATCCATGATGAACCAGATGCAATCATGGACTTTAAAGGAGTTGGGAAAACCAAAAGAAAAATGCATAGTGATCCTCTCCCATTTCAACTTAGGGATAAGAACCTCTATAACTCACCAGCTGGTGTTTGGTGCTCAAACTTCACATACTGATAGTTCAAGAATGGATACACAAACCTTGCAATATCTCTCCTCATACCCCTCAACTAGTAGTGCTTTTTTAAGTCATGATACATGCTTATTATGCCCAGATGGATGGAATATCTAGAATAATAAACCTCGTACTGGACCGTCTGAATTAATTCACTAACCCGTAGCGCACATAAGAGGTATGAGCCCATAATACACCATGAGAATCAATATGAGCCAAACAGAATTCACCCCTCAGAACCCGCTCTCAAATCCAATTCGACCAGTAGCCCTCATACTGATACTGCCTAATATTATCAAATAAGGTAGACCTAGCCCCAACGTGAGAATGAACCCTTTCTGGGGATGAGATATCCAATCTAACCAAGTTGTTAGCCAAGGAATGAATGTACTGAGCCAAAGATCTTAGAGAATCTAAATTGATGCCAAGATACCCATATTACTGTCTTCCTGCTCAAGGCATCTGCAACCACATTAGCCTTGCCTAGATGGTACAAAATGTTAAGGTCATAGTCCTATAGGAGCTCAATCCACTGCCATTGTCTTAAGTTAAGATCCCTCTATCCCAGTATGTACTGAAGGCTATTGTGATACGTGTAAACCATACAATGTACTCCATAAAGATAATTCCTCCAGATCTTTAGTGTGACCACTACCAAAGGTACATGGGGCATAAATAGGGTCACGATCTTAGCATAAAAATCCAAAACCACATGGTGAGGGGACAACTAGTACATGCCCAGAATCATATCAAATTCAAGAATCTCTAGAACTATCAGGTTGGCTTGCGTGTCGTGACCCCTACAACCACCGCACAAGACCTATATACACAATCACCACTAGTGCATCACCCACGGGCATAGGGACACTAAGGTTTATAGATAAGGACTCACTAGGTAGGGCCAACCATGAAGCAAAGTAAACAGACATATGATAATGTAGAGCTAGGATCGAATAGGGGAAGGATGACTGGCAACAAATAGAAAACATACTAGTTACAATAGCATCATAGGACTACTCCTCGTCCCCATATTTGATGGCATACAATTATTGAAGGGCCCCATCCAGACAATCCTCCACCAAACCCCTGACCACCTCCCTATCCCCTAGAGCCGTAGTCTGGCCACCTTTAGCCGGTGGTACTACCTGAAGAGGTTGGTTGATAACGGTGCTCAAGCAGTCCTACATTGAGGAAAATTTCTAAGTTGAGGACTCAACTCTCCACATTGATTACAAGCTCCACGTACAACATCTCTAACACCCCTGGGGAAATCTCTAGTAAAGTATCTATGATCTCCACTCTGAAAACACCTAGCCCTATCTCTAGTATAACCCTGTGGATTCTTAACCTAGCCACTACAACCCTGTGAAGTTGACCCTAAGCCCCTAGAGGGATGACTACTTTGACCTGCCTTTGAGGTATGCATATTACATGCTAGACTAACCTCTGCGAAAACCCCCCCTATCGAGCACTAGAATAACTTCCTTGACGTCGCTACCTCTTCTTTCCTCCCTCTTGGCACTCACGAGGTAACTCATACATGCTCCTGGAATGATAAAAAATATATGGAAATGACTTACCCAAAACAATAATCCACTCAACCTCTTTGCACAAATCAACTCACAGTTTATAAGCAAAGCGGAAGATCCGCTCGTCCTCAGTAGGTATCAACTCAGCTGCATGCCCTGATAGCTCAAAAAACCTTGCCTCATAAGCTGTAACAGATAAATACCCCTGATGCAAGGTGGAAATCTCAGATCTGAGTCTTTATTGAAAAATACAGGGCACATACTTCACTAGGAAGGCCTTTACAAATTGACTTGAAGTCATCAACAGAGACCCAGCTGGACTGCGGTCTCTAAGTACCCTTTACCAATGGCTGGCAGCTTTCTCGAGCAGATAAGTGGTGAAATCAATCCCTTACTTGTCCAACAACTCCAAAGTCCTCTATCTCTCTTTCCAGACAATATTAAACTCTATAGGGTCCTACCCTATTGCCCCTGAGAATCTGATCTGTAGAGATGAATACTATATGGTAGCAGTAAGAATTTTTTAGCCTTAAATTAGGATATACAGGAATAACATGTTATTCCAGCTCAATCCCTACATATGTAGAAAATGGTCTAGCATCTTTATTATCTCATGTGATGGAATAACCCTGAATCAGTCTATTGGGGAGGTACTGGTGTTTGGGTAGCCGCTGGGATAGGCTGTGGTGGTGCAACCGACTAAAATTGTGGAAGGGCTGTAGCTGGAGGAACTTGGGGAGACTAAGTACCCTGGGCTTCCCCTTGAGATGAACTCTGAGGTACCTCTATCGGCACCCTATCGAACACCATAAGCATCTTCATAACATCTTTTGTAGTGCAGACAATGGTGGCGATATAAACTGCAGCCGAGGCACTGTAGTAGCCTCTTGAACTGGCGGTAGTTCTGTAGCAGTTGTAGTGTAGGGAAAGGATGTTGTAGTATTACCAAGGGATTGATTATCTGTAGTCACCTACTTCTAAACCCCAGTTGGGGTTTCAGTACTTCGGTAGGAGGGTCTCTGTTATCCAACGAGCTGCGAGTATGCACCATCTTTGAAAAGAGCGAAGCCAATTAGGCGCTTCTTGAAATTGGAACAAGTACTACTAACAAGAAGAACAAAGAAAGAGAATTCATTCCTACAGTGACCAGTAGCCTCTCGATGATAAGATAAAGACGTCTCCACAAGACTCTGCTAGCATTTGCTCCACTGTCATGGAAACTGAGGAAACCTAAGCTTTGAACCAATTATGTAATGACCCAAAACCCAGATCCTGATGGCACCTGTGGTCCCCCAATAGTAGGCCAGACAACCCCTCATCCCAGAGAGATAATAAATGGGCCGACACTAGATAACCAGCAGTAATATAAGCAGTAAGAAGTAAGATGAAAGAGATATAACAAGAAAAACATATATGTAACACCTCCCAAGACTGGTGACTGTCACAAGATAGAGATAACATACATTAGAGTAACCAAAAGTAAAATATACAATTGCTCCAACAGAAGGTAAATACAAAAGACCAATTTTCCCTGAAAAAACATGGCAGAACCTTAACAAAAATGGGGAACAGGCTTAGCACGAATGGTAGGATCTCAACATGATCTCGAAAGTCCACTAGCTCAACTACTCTGCACGATCCCGCCTCCTACAATGAAACGTGCTAGTATTTGCACCATGAAAATGGTATAGAAGTGTAGCATGAGTACTAATAGTATAGGGTACCCAGTAGGTTGATATAGGATGATCGGGATCAATCAAATACAAGTAAGCTACAACGAGTTAGTAGAATAGGTCAGAAGAAAATAAGTAAAATAGTACTAAAAATAAGGAATAGCTATATGGAAAATAAATGAAAGTAACTAACAAACGCCTAAGTGATCAGCCTTGCCTAAGTGATCAGCCTTGATATCCATCTTAACTAAACCACTAGAAGGAAAGAGGAAATAAGGGAAACAAAAGCATAAGCGTAACGGAAAATTAAATAATAGATAAAATCCAAGTAGTTCCCCATCTCACCACTGGATACATACAGAAAATAATAAGCATAACCTACCTAATGCCAGCATCCCCCCGGTAGGAACAAACAAGAAAAGAAAGACCAGTGTGACTCCCCCGTAAAGCCGAAAGGTACAAACAAGTGGTAAAAGGATGTATGAAAGAGGGTAGAACTAAACTAACATAGCAGAACCAACAGCCCTGGAGGTCCCACCCCTAAAACTTGATGGCTCCTCGGGGTATAATCCCAAATCAAACACCGAGAACCCTTCTTGCTGGGAGCCCTGTCATAAGGTCTTGCCTTCAAATCATAAGCTGGGAACCACGTACTACTAGGAACCCTTTCCCGAAGGTTTTTCCTCGAAATCATAAGCTGGGAATCCCTTCCCACTAGGAGCCTTGCTGCAGTTGCACACTCAAGGCCTACCCATAATGGGGAGTCCTACCTCCAAACATAGCTTTGGGAGATCCCGCTCCCCCAATATAATCACACAACATTTCATATGATATAAGGAAACCCAGGTTCCAGTTATACATTTATGAAAATATCCCATATCATCGCATTGTCGTGGAAAATAACTCATAAAACTTTTTTTTAGATTAAGTTCAAAAAAGTTCCATTTATCATAGCCTTTACCCCTAATGATACCATGGTCCCCTTTTGTTCACGTCTACCGTTATATGCTTGCATGCATAAATAATAAACACAAATAAAAGGCGCGCTAGAAGTATAAGAAAGAACAGAAACCATCATCAAAGCACACAACTCACTCTAACAGTAAAATAATAGTCCAACACTAATACTATAGCACACAGCCGCCCTTGTAAGTTTGGGTACACTAGTCTTAGCCTAAGCCACCTACGGCCCCATGCAGGGCCTAAAAAGGTTAAGCAAATGAAAGAGAGGTATAAAAACTACTCATCTATCCTACCTGGACTCCAGCGAAATGCTTCCGCAAGTCACTCATATCGGTCGAACACCCTCAGAATGCTCAGGATAGCCCAAAACAACCAAAAAAAGCTCTATGGGTCAAAAGGTAAAGTTTAAGACCCATATTTCATGATACGAATCAGGTTGGAAATTGGGCCTAAATTGGGGGCAATGGGTCCCACAACCCAAAAAAATAAACAAAAATACCACACAAAGGCCTCAGCTCAAGGAACCCGTGGTTTGAAAATAAGCT